>MU008160.1:2135000-2260148 GCA_010909165.1 Anthoceros angustus
TTCCTTCCTCCAATAAAATAGCCGGGCTCTCTTAGCCACCGGCTCATCCTCGCCTTCTCCTCTTCCTCTCACTTGTGGAGCAAGTGAGCTCTTGCCCTGCACCCATGTTAGGAGGTTGGTCTTCTCCTTGTGATTCTTGCTCCATTCCGCAAGATCAACCCCTCTTCCTTCTTTCTGCAAGGGCCAAGGTCGCCTCCCTTGCCGTCAAATCCATGCTAGCAGCCTTTGAATCCGCTTCCTCCTACCATGACCTTCTCCTACGGTAGGAGTCCCTCCTACCACGGTAGGAACTCCTACCACGGTAGGAGTTCCTACCGGTCGTTTCTTCTTCCTTACCCCTTCCGGGTGATTCTCTCCACTGCAGCTTCCCCGCCACTTGCTTCTCCACAGTGCAAGTTTCTCCACCCTGTTGCTTGGGACACTCTCCAAGTCTAAGGCTTCCGGTTGGACTTGCATGAGGGCCTCCCTATCATCGTCATGAGGTCCCAACATCCTCCTCTCAGAAGTCGCAACAACTCGTTAGTGGCCTTGAGCACCTTGTTGTGAAGATGCAAATCGTTGTTGTGCCATCTCCAATTCTTCGTAATCCTCAAGCCATACTCCATGCTCACACTTGCTTTTGTAAGCATCTCCTAAGGCCAGCTCACCGGTCTTGACATGGAGAGCCACATTCTCCGTCCTCTCATTGCAGTTGGCGGATCAATCTCTTGTAGGGCATAATCACCAAATCTGCCTCCCTCACCGCCAACATATGCGCACCACCGCCTCATGACGGCCTTTCTCCTTTGCCATTTCTTCCTCCAACTCCCCTATCCTCCTAGGGAGTTGTGCATTCTCCGTTCTGGACTTCTCGTTCCATTTCCAATCTTTGGACAAAATGTGTCCGCTTCCAGCTCTTCTTCCTTCAATTCCAGCCTCGGATTTCTCCAGCTCCTTTTCCATGTCACTAATCTTCACATGTGTGGCTATGACCCGCTCATGTGCGCCTACTTGCCTTTGTCTGTCCTCATTTGCTGCAGATTGCTCGTCTTGACCTTTCCTCCATTAGCAGCACTTGCTTGTCTTCCGCCTTCTTTTCCATGTGCACCATGTGAGCAAGTTGCTCCACCTTCTCCTCTCGAGCTGCCAATTGCTTGGTAAGAGCCTTGTTCTCCGAATATGATTGTTTGCCTCCTGTAGCCTTGTCTCAAGACTCTTTTCCAAGTGCTCCACTTGAGCTTCCATCCTCATAACATCCTCCGCCATTGGGTTTCCGCCTACCCGCAATTTCCCTTGCTTGGTAGGTCCTTGTCTTCCGCCTCCGTCTTCAAGAATTCAACTCTCCTCTTGGCGGCTCCTATCTACCTTGCTGAACATCCCCTGCGCAGCATCTCCTCCAACATGTCTAAGTCTCCTTTCTTACCTCCGGGAGACTCAAGGCCTTTGCCTTGCTCATGGGATCTTACATCCCTTGCTTCCCTATGATGAGCTCCCGCTCATCACTTGGTGGGGCAACCTCCCACCGTGACTCCATCCGCCGCCCACCTAACGGGCCGGTTGCCTTCTTATCTCCGCTTGGGAGCTTCCAAACCGTGACTTCCTTTCCTCCTACCGTGGTAGGAGGTGCTCCTACCAGTAGGACTACTTCACCGTGGTAGGACTACCCCACCGTAGGCCTTGTCATGAGAGGACGAAGGGGTCCCAAACCACTGGGAACACCTCCCACCCTCGCAGGCGGATTCACGCCATGGTAGGATCTATCCTACCTTCCATCTCCGCATCCTCCGGTCCAAACTTCAAATCCCCTACAACTTCTCCTTGCAAGTCCTCCTGCACATCCTCCGGCCTATCTTTTGAGGGATTCCTTCCGAATAATGTCCTGTGGTGCCGCTGCACCTCCTTTAGCCGCAAAGCACCAAGCCCCCTGTCCTCTCCGGCGTAAGTACACAATGTTAAAGGGATGCTTGGAATCATCCAACTCCTTACTTGTGAGTAGCCCTCTACTTCCCACAAATGCACTAGATAAGTGCTAAGATAGCATGCCTTGACTGCCTTCATCCGACGCGTTGGGTTTCGAAACTTTTCCGTGGTAGGTGGCTTCATACATGATGAGCCCCAATCCGCTTCGCTCCTTGAGTGATCTTCCATAGAAAATGGAGGAAGGTAGTGAAATATGACACCCTTGGATTGCTCACCAAGCCCAAAACAATTCTTGTGAACAATCTCCACTTGGGCTCCAAGATTTGGTCCGTCCGCCAACCGTTCTTGGACTTAGCCTTCATGCCCCTTGCATAAGTGTAAGGGCTCCTTGGGAAGATCCGCTTGATGCACGCTTGCCTCCACTGCTTCCTTCCATCAACGTGATTCCGCTATCCTCGCTATCCTACCGCCATATACATGCTCCTTACAATCCAACACCGTGGATCCGTCGTGCTTATCCCAAGGCAGCCAATTCCTCCGTCTCACGCAAATTAGCAAAACACTCTCTATCAATTCAAGGTTGGTGTAAGACCAATGTCCCATACACCCACTCTAGCAGATATTCTCCTCTGCTGCCCAAGGTCGAAAGTCCGAAAGGTCTCTAGAGGATAGCTGGCCCGCATAGCACGTAAACAAGGGCATGTCAAATTTCCACCTCCGGTCTCGATCCTCCCGCCTTAGACCTCTTGCCCGCCTCCGCCACCTCCCTTGGTGGACGCTCCTTCCTTGGCTACTACCTCCTTGCCCTTGGTCATGGTAGGCTTGGTCATGGCCTCCTTGGTTAGTACTTGCACGAAATTGAAGAAAAGTGATGCCTCCCGCACCCTGCAGCTCCCGCCACCTTTCTTATCCTTGCAAACGTTTCTCCTCCTGATTTGCTCTTGCTCACAGCTCAAAGGTCCTTGCCCTTGCTCTCCTCCTCAGCCCCTTACACCTTGGCGCCCTAAACCCCGATTTCTCCTAAGAGAAAGCTCACAAAATTCCCCACGGACTTACACACCGCCAGCAATTTAGGAGCCCTTCCTTCGGTTTCCTAGCAATCTTGCCACGCTCCACCCTCCTAGGCACCCTCACGAGCTTGGCAAGAGTTGGGTTGCCCCAACCTTCTTCTCCTTCTCTTCTTCCTCCTCCTTCTTCCTCTCTTGGGCGCGCGGATTTCGCCTCCTTGCTGAGCTTGCGCCTCCTTCTCCTCCTCAGCGTGTGCGCGTTGCTGTATGGGGCCTTGGGCAGCTTGAGGTGTGGCGGCGCCTTCCCGTGTGAGGCCGCCTCCTCAAGTTTCGAGTTGTGGCCTCTGCAGCACGCCCACTTTTATAAGTCACCCAAGGGTTAGAAAAGTAACTACCATTCTATCCTGCCCTTGGATGTGTGCCACGTGGCCTCCCCACCATTGATGTTAGTTTCCTAATTCCTTATACTAAAATACCATTTCCCTATTTTCTAATTTCTAATTACTGAAAATTAGCCTCTAATTTCTTAATTACCTATTTTGGCCTATTTATCTAGTCCACTAAAAGACTCTATATAGCAAGCCTATCCGCCTAAAACATAAGCTACTTCCTTAGCAACCTATCTCCCACCGTGGTAGGACATCCTCCCACCATGGTAGGCGTTTCCCTTCTCCTACCACGGTAGGAGTTTCTCCCACGGTGTAGGATACCTTCCTACCCTCTCCTACCATGGTAGGAGCTATTACACCGGTAGGTGATCAAAACACTAGGTGGTCATTCTCCTACGGTAGGATCTCCCACCGCTCACCATGGTAGGAGTTTCTTTGGTGGTAGGACACCTCCTACCACTCATGTAGGTTACCTTTTCTCCTCACCAGGTCGTTTTGACCCGTTTCTTTTCCCCATATCCTTTGCCTTCCCGACATGGTCCTACAACTCCGCTCAAAAGGAGCAAAAATTTTGCATGTCTTCACCAAACCATTTCTAGCAAAAGAGTGTACTGCTCCTCAAACTCATTTAAGCGACCCAAACTTAGTCTCCACACCTACCACGGTAGGGAAGTAGTCCTACTGAGCACCTCCTACCACGGTAGGAGGAAGGAAGTCACGGTTTGGAAGCTCCCAAGGAGATAAGAAGGCAACCCCCTGCTAGGTGAGCGGATGGAGTCACGGTGGAGGAGTTGCTCTCACCAAGTGATGAGCGGGAGCTCATCATAGGGAAGCAAGGGATGTAAGATCCCATGAGCAAGGCAAAGGCCTTGAGTCTCCGAGGTAAGAAAGGAGACTTAGACATGTTGGAGGAGATGCTGACAGGGGAGATGTTCAAGAAGGTATATAGGAGCCGCCAAGAGGAGAGTTGAATTCTGAAGACGGATGAGAAGACAAGGACCTACCAAGCAAGGGAAATTGGTGGTAGGCGAGCAAACCCAAATGCGGTGGAGGATGTTATGAGGATGGAAGCTCAAGTGAGCACTTGGAAAAGAGTCTTGAAACAAGGCACTGGAGGCAAACAATCATATTCGGGAGAACAAGGCTCTTACCAAGCAATTGGCAGCTCGAGAGGAGAAGGTGGAGCAACTTGCTCACATGGTGCGCATGGGAAAAGAAGGCGTAAGACAAGCAAGTGCTGCTAATGGAGGAAAGGTCAAGACGAGAGCAATCTCGCAAAGAAATGAGGACAAAGACAAAGGCAGGCGACATGAGCGGTCATAGCCACAGTGTGAAGATTAGTGACATGGAAAAGGAGGGGAGAAACCACGAGGTCGGAATTGAAGGAAGAAGAGCTGGAAGAACGGACACATTTTGTCCAAAGATTGGAAATGGAACGAAGTCCAAGAACGGAGAATGCACAACTCCCTAGGAGGATAGGGGAGTTGGAGGAAGAAATGGCAAAGGAGAAAGGCCCATGAGGCGGTGCAAAGATATGTTGGCGTGAGGGAGCTAGATTTCGGCCGATTATGCCCTACAAGAGAGATTGATCCGCCAACCGCAATGAGAGGACGAGAATGTGGCTCTCCATGTCAAGACCGGTGAGCTGGCCTTGGAGCGAGATGCTTACAAAAGCAAGTGTGAGCATGGAGTATGGCTTGAGGATTAAGAATTGAGATGGCACAACAACGATTTGCAGCCCATCTTCACAACAAGGTGCTCAAGGCCACTAACGAGTTGTTGCGACTTGCGAGAGGAGAATGTTGGGACCTCATGACGATGATAGGGAGGCCCTCATGCAAGTCCAACCGAAGCCTTAGACTTGGAGAGTGTCCCAAGCAACAGGGTGAAGAACTCACTGTGGAGAAGCAAGGAAGCGGAGAAGCATGTGGAGAGAATCACCTGTGAAGGGGTAAGGAGAAGAAGAAACGACCTAGGGAACTCCTACTGGTAGGAGGAGTTCCTACTGGTAGGAGGGACTCACCGTGGTAGGAGAAGGTCCTACCATGGTAGGGCCAAGAAGCAGGATTCAAAGGCTAGCATGGATTTGACGCAAGGGAGGCGAGTACCTTGGCCCTTGCGGTGAAGAAGGAAGAGGGGTTGATCTTGAAATGGAGCAAGAATCACAAGGAGAAGACCAACCTCCCAACATGGGTGGAGTAAGGAGCTCACTTGCTCCACAAGTGAGAGGAAGAGGAGAAGTCGAGGATGAGCCTGGCTAAGAGAGCCCGGCTATTTTATTGGAGGAAGGAACTCAAGATAGGCATCAAGATAAGGAAGGGATTCATAAGAAGTCCTTAAATTAGCTTGAAGACATGGGGCAAGATGCCACTTGGGAAGACTTTTCTTTAGAGGAGGACAGCATTAATGCTTGTCACCAAAGAGAGTGTGTTGACTAGCTAGATAGGAATGTTGACAGTGAGCCATTAAGGCTCACATAGGTGAATTTGCTAGAATAGAATTTTACCCAAGATGCTTGGATGTCGAACTTAAAGTCACAACAGGATACACTAAAATAAGGAGTGAGGCAAAGGCTGTGAGGGCGCGCTGGGGAGGTCTGTGAGGACCTCCCTATAAAAGGAGGGAGCTTGTGAAGTAAAATTATCGGTCTTGCGCCTCCCATCCTCCCGAGTCCTTCACTTTGTGTGTGTGAATTTCGCCGCAAGCCAACGCAAAGGTCCGTAGAGAGGGAGAACGCGAGGGGCTTGCTTTGCAGCGCCCGCTAGCCGCCTCCTTGTGAATGGTTGTGTGAATTGTTTTGCTTTGAGTGTGTGGCGATGCTCAAGGAACTCGGCTTGAGGGTAGACGCAGGAAAGACTCGGAGGTTCTCGCTGTCTGCAAAACCACATAGCAACCGCCCAAGGAAGAACTCACACTTCCTGACGGACCCTGCTGCCAGCCGTAAGGGCGAGTTGGAATTAATGAGCCAGAATTGGTGTTAGAGTAGGAGATTGTGGAGGAAGGAAGGGTAGATGAGTAGAGAAGAAGAGGGCGTTGTTGATTGAGAGAGTTGTGAGGAGGATTAGAGTGTAGGAAAACTAAGGCCACAGTGCAGCCTAAGGGACGAATCCCAACTGCAAGTAAGAGGGCGCCTCGTGGTGGAGAAGAGTGTCTTAGGAGTAGGGACGCGGTGGGTGGGGGTCCCCTGGCGCCCGTGATAGACACCTTGCTAAGACGACCGCAATTGTGGTGTCGCGTAGGTTGAGGAATTTACGGGCAAGACGTGTGAGCAGAGAGGGAGCGTGAGAGGGCGCCTTGCTTTAGAAGGCTGAGGTAGTAGTCAGCAGTAGTGACGATTTCAAGATTCGACTGCCCACAAGTCTCATGGGACGAAACCCAACGACGAAACGGCTGCTGGGATAAGTGGCTTAGAGGGTGCATCTCGACCGCTTCTCCCCACAAAGAGCACGCGCCTGCCCCGGCGCTGGCGCTGCCCCGCCTTCTTCTTGCCTCGCCGAGTCCGCTGGGCTCGCCGTTGTTGTTGTTAGCCGGGCCCACCCAGCTGGAACAACTCTGGCCCCGTGGGCCGCTTCTCAAGGCTGGCCGCCTCCTGGGGTACCAGGAGGAGAAGAAGGATGTCCTCCCACACTTCCCTAGGTGGGGGTCCGCCTGCAGGAGTCCGAATCCTCCGCTCATCCTCCTCTCGACCCTCTTGCCCGGACCGGCCAGCCCGCCTCGTGACTCTTCCTTCCTCGCCTCCCAGAGGCGGCTGCCCCTTCCCGAGTGCTCGCTCTCCTCACCCTCCTTCGGGAGGTTTGCATGCCCCCACACATGGATCAAGAACGACGATAACGCCAACGGAGGTGGCATCCTGACCTCACCATAGCCTCCCGGTTGATCCGGCGAAATTATTCTACCCCGCCTACAAGGCCTTTTCCGGAGGTCGTGGAGGAACACCAGCAAATTGTCTCCAAGGTGGTCCACCTTGGTCAGCATGTTCCAGTGGACTATAATCTTTGCCATGCGAGGCCACGTGATGGCGTCAGCCGCCCCGGGATTGCACATTTACTCTCGACGAAAAGAAGCGAGACGGAGGTCATTCTTTCAAACAACCTCGCGACGATTTTCACACTCTCTGGTACTCAGACACCCGGCTCTCTAGCCAACGTTGTCTTTTCGAGCGCTCGGGCACCCTTCCGCGCTACCGACTCTTGGCAAAGCCGGACCAGCGAGGCGTATGATCGAGATTGCCCAAGTCTCAGGTATAGGAGCACAAGGATGGGACCAAAGAAAGAGGCGGAGGTGTGGGAGCCATGGCGCCTGGTGGAACGCAACATAGTCACCAAGCGCTACCCAGACTTCGGTCCGTGGCTGGAGGAGGCGGAGGAGCTCGTGGAGGAATGGCACTTGGACATTTTCCAGTTGCGGACCTTCGACAATCAATACCCTGTCCGAGACGTAAATGTTGGCGCGCCAACAAGGAGGTCCGATCCAAGAACCCGGGAGGAGCCTCTGGAGATGGGCCGGTGAGGTCCCGAGGCGGTCTACAACCGCCCCGAGAGGAAGTGGAGGAGCCGATCGAGCCTTGAAGGTGAAAGGGAAGGTGGAAGCGGCTAGGGCGGCCCTCTTGTGACCCGGGACGCAGCGATCCTCAAATGGGTGGCTGCTGTCGGACCTCCTGGACAGGAGGGTGCGATCACGCCGCTGTACCCGGAGCGTGAATACCTACCTATAACGGCCACTGGCAACCCTACGGTCCTGGCTTGCTGCATGCCCGTTCACCACTCTACACCATCCACGTGGCTTCGCCTGTCTAAATCACGCTCCAACCTCTAAGTTACTTTACTTGGCGTACTTATCCCGTTCTGACCCGGAGTGGGGTCCGGACTTATCCCGATACTCCGGTGCGTGGTCCGGAGGTCCTCCGGAGTGTGCTCCAGGGTCCTTTCACTCACCCTGTGAGTCCGAGTGCAAATTGCAAATCGTGCTTGTTTCTCCCTTTCCGCCTTATTTTACACTCCATACCTACGAAAAAAAAACAAGCCCAGCTTATTTCCTAACTGAAGGAGAAGTCCTGTCCATGACTCCGTCAGAGGTTAGGTACTCCCCATCAAGTCCCTCATGCGCTTCTGTGACACAATCCTTGCTTTTGGATCCGGTTCACAATGCACGTATCTTCGTACTTTGATGCCACACTTCAGCACTGCTTCCAAGCCGATACTGATGCCTCCAAAGAGTTCCACTAGCACTGTGGCGTCTTCCCGAGGTCGCCATGTGATCACCTGAGTGTTTAGGTTACAAACAAACTCAACCTAAGCAGAACTTACTAGCTTCTCCTACTCATAGGACCTTTGGTCCTCTTGCACCATACTCTACAGCTTTTGCACGGCTCATTGCTGCAATCACCAGCTCCGTCCGGTTGACTTGAAGAACCTCCTCTGAGGGTGGTTGTCTCGCTAGTCCATATGTATATAATGTTGTAAGTATTCGTTTTGGATTTTATTCACCCTCTTTGTTGATCCATTTGTATCAGGGTGGTATGCTGTGCTCAAACACAATTGCACTCGGATGATGGAGGAATAGTCGATACTAGTGAGAACCCTGGAGGTTATGTTTATGAAGAATCTTCACCCTCTACGTCACCAACACACCCCTCTCCTTTCAACTTTGGAGGTCCCCATAACCCTGGCGGCTTCAACTTTGGAAGGGGAATTCTTACTGGTGGTGTCGGTGCTGGAAGAGGTGTTGGAGCCTTCTTTCATAACCCGATTCCAGGGAATCTGGTAAATCCTCCACAAGTGATGGCAGCCTTTCAACCTAGTACACTCAAGATCGAGTTTAAGGATCGAGACATATTCAATGGCAATGATTATAGTATCTGGGCCATGAGGCTGACTCAGATACTAGAGGAAAATGAGCTTACGGCTGTAGTTGATGGGTCTAAACCCATCCCTCAGGCTCAACCCAACAATGCCAATGCTATCGACATATTGGCTTGGCAAAGGAAGAACAGACGTGCCCGTTCCATACTCATAGCTTCTTTGAACAAGACTATGATGCCTCATACTCTTGGAGTTGATAGTTCTACTACTGTATGGAACAACTTCAGGCTCATCTACAAGGATAAAAGTTCGGCATCCCTAATACATGCCTACATAGACTCCTTCAACTCGCGTATGAAGGAGCAGGATATACTGTGGAATCCTACATAAATAAGTTCCGCACTAATCGTGCAAACTTGGCGTATTGTGGCACTATCCTTTCAAAAGTATAGACTACTATCAGACTAGTAAATGCATATCTCAATTGATCTCCGTGTTGTGCGATAGCCAAGTCGTCCATTGCCATTGGTATTACACGCTGTGTAGCTTTGGCCTCGCTTTCGTAGCTCACGAGCATTCATCCACATTCTGTGCCCAATTCATTGGTCTGGAATACGCGTCTGCCACTATGTTTGGCAGTACAACGTTCCTGTTAAACATGATGTAATACGAGCTGAAATTGCCCAAGTCAGCACCGATCTCCAGAACCAAGGCAACATACGGCGTGTCATCCCAACAATTGGGCTCAACCTCCGTGCAGTACTTGCGAAGTGCGTCTTTGAAAGTTTGCACCAGCCACTCGGCCAACCCATCCGCTTGAGGGTGGTCTCTTGACGTGCGTCTGTGATCTATCAAACTCCTATCCAACAGTGCTTGGAATTCACCCCTGAATCCATTCCCTTGATCTGTCAACACCTCTGCACGGCTTCCATATCTACTCAGAACACACTGCAAGAATGCCCGTGCCGTGTACTGCGAGGTTCTAGCTGGAAGAAATGCCAGTTCCACCCATTTCGAGAAATGCTCTATCAGAAGCATGCAATGCTTGTTGCCTTGCTTGGTCAATGGCAGCTCAGGCATCAGATTCACGGACCATCGGAAGAATAGTCCTCTGATGGGAAGTGAATGTAGCACCACGTCCTAGCTATTGAACCTTGCATCACAAGCAGCACACCTCGCCACTACGCGTTCAACATCGGCATACATTCCTGACCAAAAGTATGCACTCTTCAGCATGTGATGGGTCCGTTTCACGCCGAAATGTCCAAGTGTCCTATGCACCTTGGTCACTATCTACTCTCGTTCCTCTCTTTACTCATCCCATGATCTGTCACGAACAGCTTGCCATCCCTCCATGTGTAACACATGGTCTTTCGTCACAGTCTTTGAATTGCTGCAGCATCCAGACCAGCTATCCGCCCATCCTTCAACAATTGTATAGCTGGTCCATGCTTCCATATGTCTCATCCGCCTTCGACGAGCTGTCCTACTCCTTCATGCTCCGTGGCCATGAGTGCCATATACAAACTTGGCACATAATGAGCATACCCGAAAACCTGTCGTGCACCAGTCGTGTCCCTCTCATTGCGCATTGGGTTTCTGCTAAGTCCATCAGCATTATGGTGCACCTTTCCTACTCGATGCATGATGTGCATATCGTATTCTGACAGTAGTAGTGCCCACCTCGCAAGCTTGCCACTCAACTTCATGTTCGTCATCAGCCAATGTAATGGCTGATGATCAGTCACGAGTTGGAAGCTTCTGCCAAACAAATAGATTTTGAAGTGTAAAACTGCCCACACGGCGGCTAGACACTCTCCCTCATGAGATGAGTAGTTGGATTCGGCAGAATTATTAGATCTGCTTGCATACGCAACGACTCGTTCTCTTCCTTCCCCATCCACCTGTGCAAGCACAACCCCAATTTCGGCTGCACTCCAATCCGTGTATAGGACAAACGGTTTGTCGAAGTCAGGCCTTCTGAGCATGGGCCTCTCTGATAATTGTGCCTTCAGTTCCTGCCAAGCCTGTTCATGTTCCTGCTCCCATTGCCATTGCACCCCCTTTTTTAATAACTCATACATCACTTTGCAGGTATTGCTCATGTTCTTTATGAAGTGACGATAATAGTTGACGAGTCCTAGAAACGCTCTCAGAGCAGCAACATCCCGTGGCCTAGGCATAAGATTAACAGCTTGCACCTTTGCCAATTGTGGTAGCACGCCACCTGGGATGATCTTATGACCAAGGTATTCTATCTCTTTGTAGGCAAACTTGCACTTCTTTGGATGTGCCTTCAGTCTTGAGCTAAATAGCCTCTACAGCAGCGCTTCGAGGTGTTGAATATGCTCCTTCAAACTGTTGTTGAATACCAAAATTTCATCAATGTAACACGTCCTCACAAATGGTAGCCCCTATAACTCCAAGTCCGCTACTCGTTGAAAGTAAATGGATGCGTTCTTCAATCCAAACAATATCGTCTCCCATTCCCACAACTGCTCCTTACCCCAGGATGCTGTCTTGCACTTGTCTTCTTCCTCGATGACGATTTGATTGAGACCAGACCGAAAGTCCAACGTTGTGAAGTACTTGGCCTCTCCAATCGCGTCAAAGATCTCATCAAGGGTGGGCATCGGATATCGTTCCATGGGCTAGTAGCGAATAATCCAAAGTGCTTTCACGGTAATCCACCATCGACTTATCTGTGTGGTTCACCGTTTCTTCATCATTCGATTCCGCGTCCTCTTCTCAGCCTTTCGCTCAAATCTTGGGCTGCTCTTTCAAACCCTTCGAGTCGCGTTGCTGTTCTTGTGTGGCTTCGTCAGCTGGGATTGTTGATGTGCAAAAATCCACTCTTTCATGTGGTCACTGTCTCCTACACACATCACTGCTGAAAATCGCACGAAGAGCCATGTGCATGCCCGTGCGCCCGGAGAGATCTTCGTCGCTGAGCCTTAATTGGGCTTGTCCTCGTTCCGCATGCATCGCTCATGATGCCATGATGTCCATCCCACACATACATACATGGGTGTCCGCACGCTTTGGTGGCACGCAGCATAAAAAACTGGTTGTGTCATTTGGTCACATTGACCAGCCTCTGTGTCACCGAAATTCAAAATTACACACGGGAAGGAACCTCCGCGGGAACATAAAAATGTGCGCTCCCGCGTGTTTTCCTGCTCTGTGAAGGGAACCGATCGTGCATAACCAAACGGACTTCCTTCGCCCATTATACGCCATATCCCGTTGATGTCAATGTGGACACGGTGGGTCTTGCTTTGGGATGCATTCATGGCATATGTTCTTTGAATTGATGTGAAAAGCTTGGCATTCTGCGGTGTGGAGGCATTACATCGCACGATCTGTGCAAATGCAGGAGGAGGCGGGAGGTCGCGTGCGTTGTGTAAGGTTTCGGCATGGATTGTGCGGAATCGCCGATTGTGCGAGAATAAGCCGACTTGTGATGGAAGTTTCTCAAGCTGATTGGGGTGGTTACGCCCATGATGGCCCGCTCTCGTAGTCAGCAGCGGTATTGGGTGAGAGGAAGCGTCTGCGGCGGGAGGCAAGCTTTGGCGAAGCTGCGAGAAGCGCAGCGAGGAATGAGCCGGTGGACATAGTAGGCAGTGCGTAACATCGGCCTCCACCTCCACAAGCCGAGTGCGTGTCGGCGCGCGATGCAGCAGCGTTATTTCAAGGTCGTTGGGGTTGATACGCACAATCTCGCGTGACAACTAGCAAGGGAGCTTGGAGCAATTCTTGCGGATGACAAGTGAGTTCTCGATTGCAATGTCGGTGAGATCTATAGTACTTTTGAAGAGCTTCCTCTGTGAAGGACTTTCGGACTCCCGGGCGGGAAAGATGAAGAGTTGTTCTTGTTCTCATGAGGAATATGAGCCAACATGTAATTTGAAGGATGTTGGTCGGCGATCACTGAGCGAAATCGCTCTGGAATATCATTTTGTCGCGGGTCGGATGACCATCGATTCCCACAGGCCAAGCACATTGGTGTGAGTCGGGCGGATCCGATCTGCAGGTGAGTGCGGGGTGGGAAGGATTGCCGGGGCCAAGGTATGTGGTGCGGGTCCGGAAGGAAGCTTAGGTGATGTGATCTCGGATGATGTGAAAGCGTGCAGGAGCTCGCCTCGACCTTCCTCCAACACAAAGGACACCAAGCGCCTACGTCTGGACCAAACACTTTTGACCAGCACATCATCCACTTCTTGGATACTTCACGGTGAGATGAATATGCACCGGATTCCATGCTTGTGTTGTGAGTGCGAACCTTCATCTGCTACTCCCTCACCTTCCATGCTTGTTTGTACTTCACGGTGTGCGTTATATGTTAGCACTACCTTCCAAATTCGTGTTTGACTCTTGGGCATGATGGTATTGGGGTCATAAGGGTGTTCACGTAGGCTTCTCGTATGCATCTTGGTGTTGTGATTTAGGGACCGGTGATATGGGGTGGAAGTTGGTGTTGACGGAAGGGCTATGTGATGCCTGTATGGCCTTGTGATGGTTTGGGCTGATTGGTGATGTTGATTCCTGACTGGTTATGTTTGGGCGGCAAGTCGGGTTCCCAGTTTGGTGTGGGAGGACGGGGGTGTTTGCCCGTATTGGGGTGGTCGCTGGGTGATTTTAGTGGGCCGTGGATGATGTGAGACATGGTGATGTGGTGGTCTGCTATCTTGTTGATTGATCGTTGGTGATGTGGATGATGGCATGGTGATAAGGTGGACGGATTGGTGATGTCATGGAGTAGGTGGAGCTCATTTGCAGCCCTTAGTGATGTGGTGGATGTGTTGGTGTTGTGGATGATGGAATGGTGATCACACATGCGGTTTGGTGATGTTTTGGAGTTGTTCCATTTTAGTTGGCATCACTTGGTGACCTCGTGTCCGTCGTTGGAAGTGTGTTGCACGTTTTGATATTAGCCATCCATCGGTGATACCCACTGTATGTAATGAAATCGCTGTGTGAAATAGTGATGTGCGAGAATTCTACCTGCGGTTCTGCGAAAACATCGACATTTCAATTGGGCAGCGAACTTTTGAGAAATTGAAGCCGTATTTTGTGAAGAGCCTGCGAAGCGGAACTTGTCTTTATTCTTGTATCATGTGGAAATGGCCTTTCTCAAGGGCGCTTTCAATGCTATCTTGTGATTGTCTTTCAAGTGTGCATCGAGGTCAATGTCGCTGTCCATGTGACATATGTGCTCCCAAGAAGGTGAGCTTGTTCAAGAGTGTAGTCACAGCAACACATGTGTTATGTCAGGATGTTGTCGAAATTGCTTTGTGTCGAAGGAGGCAAATGGATGGCACAACCTCGCATGTTTGCGGCACTTGTGGCGTGGGGTGGGGCAAATTGGCTTGTCCCACGAGTCATCGAATGATAAGCTTCCTCGTCCGTCCTCGGTGGCGCCGTTTTCAATACCAAGTCGTTGGTTCGACCAAGATGGGCATGAAGAAGCGGATCAAACTTGTTTTCATGGAGACTCATCCGGTGATTTTGTCATGTACTTGAAAGAAAAATTGAAAGAGTTCATCTGCACGATTTTGTGCGTGATGGCAAGAGGTTGGAATTTATCGATTGCTTGGAGTGGTTCCGTGATGTTGTCGTCTCTGTCATGGACTTGATCGAACTATGCGTTGGTGTTCAAAACGAAATTCAATCTATGCATTGGCATAATGACCAGGTTTCGATTTTTGTCTTGGTGTTTTATAGGAGGACGGGTCCAATTGATGCACAGGAACCGGCTGCTAACATCGACAAATACTATCACTTCTAAATCAGTGATGATATGGTCCACAATACATTGTAACTGCCTTCTCCCCTTTTGCTCCTTTCGGCGGCTTCGGGTTGACACCTCCAGTACCTCCAGGTCTACCTTCCCCTCCTTAGCCGAACCCGCTCCGTACCACTCCACCCCAAGTTCCTTTGGCGCCTCTTCCCACTCCGCCAGCTGTGCATCCTCAATCTGTAGCACCGGCGCGGTCTTAGGGAGAGGGGGCGTTGGCGGTCGTGGCTCTCCAGCCGGGGTGCGTTCAAAATCCCCGTTACCTTGCCTAGTGGGGTATGGGCACGCGTTGGAGTAGTGCCCCGGGTTCCCATTCAGCGGATAAGCCAGACCACCGCCCCGGAACTCCATGCAGGTCTTGACGGAGGTCGATGCAGGATGGTCGGCCGCCGTCACATCGCCTTGGACACCCTTGGCCGGTGATGCTTCTCAAGACTTGGTAGCCTCCCAATCGGGTCCCTGACTCTTCCTCATAGTCGTACTCCACTTGGTTTACGGGTCTGGAAGGGCAGTTAGCCTTCGAATGCCAATGCTGGTGGCACACCGCACACCATAGATGGGTCCGAACTGCAGGCCGCCTTCCGCCTCGCTTCTCCTGCCCTTCACCGTTGATCGCCAATTCTTCCACCCGCTTATCATTACCTGCTCCAGTCTTCCTCAACCCCGCCCACCTCTTTCAAAGGTTGATCAGCGGAAATTCTCGCACATGCATCATGACCTCCTTCTTCTCGACCCTCCGCTTAACTGCGAGCTTTTTCTTCTTATTTCTTCGGCGAGGTTCCTCCTCTTCTTCACAAGGCCCCCTCGGATTCTTCCTAACCTCCTTCTTCCTCCGAGTAACCCTCTTCTGCCCTTCTTCCGAGGGCTCTTCATCCTCGGACTCCGACCCCCGTTTCTTTTTTTTCTTCTTCCCGCCTGGAGGCGTCCTCGGCCTTTGTTGGTGCATCGATTCCTCGTAGAGTTCTCCGCCCGACCGCCTTTACTCACATCCTTTCTCGCCAACAGCAAAGCATGCTTAGCCATTGGCTTGGGTAGGCCACCAACCAACGCATCACTACATGGTGGTGTGGGTGCTTGGCCCAAGAGCGCAGAACCGTTCAATGTACGATCCCAACGCCTCCTCCTCGCTCGCCTGATTCTCGAGCTAGATAGACGTAGCCTTCTTGGTCAATCCACGGAATCTTTCCAAGAAGGCATCCTTCAATGCTCAAGGTCGTGAGCGCCTGGGCGGCCAGCATTCTCCCGGCATCATCGAGCCATTGCTCCTCAAGGACCTCGGTCACCTGGATAAGCAAGATCCGAACCTTCTCCGCAAGTTCGCGAGACACGAATCCTCCACGAAGGTTTCCGCGTCCCTCCTTCTTACCTCCAAGAGAGTACGCTTGCTTGGTCGATGTTGTTACATCGACGCGAAAAGCCAGGGTTGAGGAACCACCCCTTCGCGACTTTTGTGCTACTTCCTCCTCACGATCCGTCAAACTACACTGCGCTTCTGGCTGAGCTCTCCCGTTGAGCCTGCGTCTCTCACGTGCATACGGAAGGCCTCACGGCGATCCGCCTCACTCAAAGCACGCTCTTGACTTCCTCACGCCTCCACGCATCCACACTTACCTTCCCACTAGGCTACTTTAACGACCTCATTTCCCGGCAACGCCCAAAAATGTGGCGAGACTTTTACGGCCAATGGCACAACCCTCAGTGTGTTGGAGTAAGGAGTCCGCTCCCAAGAGAATGATGAGTTCTGCTTTGCCTCTTTCAATCGTTTCGTCCTCACTTAGTATCGCTTTAGTCTCAATACGCCTATTCATCATTTTAAACCTAACTACCGCAACGCCACCGACAAACCCGGTATGCTGTAAGTTTAAGGACCTGTCACGTCTGTCGCTCAAGTTCGCCACCAACCCCTAGTCCGCTCCTTACCACTCTCACTACTCTCACCATCCTTGGGAAAAGCTGCGTGTGGCTACGCGGTCCGACCTCCTCCAGCTCGCCGGGCCTCTCCGCCCGGCTCAGACGCCTCCCGGAGTTCCTCCGGCCACACGCCCGGCCCGGTCACGCCGGGCCACCGCCTGACGAGCAAGGGTCCCAGGCGCTATTCCTCGCACACCACCACACGTTAGGGTCCGTCACCAAGACCTTGATCGGCCTCCCGGTCACACCGCTGCTGACTCAGACTCAAGCGTTAACAAGAAGGCACCCAAGAGCTCGCCAAGACGCATCAACACTAAGAGAAAGATACTTTACTTAGAGCATCCCCTCTTATACTACGCCAAGGTGGCGCCTTTATTACATTTCTATTCTCGAGCCGAGGGTTACCGATGCCCTAATCGGCCGCCTACTATTCTCCTATTCCTCCCATTCCGCCTGGGTGGGGCTCGGATGGCCCCCGACCGCCTTTGGCACCGGGCGGCCCAAGGCCGAGCTCCCCGACGATCGCTACACTAATCGGATGATCCGCGAGGGGTCCTCTCCCGAGGTCCGTCAGCCGCACTACCGGGCGGGCCCGACAAGGCCACCACTAAGTCCTCCTCCTCTCTTATCTTCCGGGCGGGCCCCACACGGGCCCTCCAAGAGATGGATCTGCCGGGTCAGGATCGGTGGCTCTCCCACTCCCCGAAGTCTGGACCTCGGGACCCTGCTCGACTCGAGTCCTGACCTCTAGGTCCGCCTCCTCCGGGGTCCACCTGTCCGGCCTTCTTCGAGTTCGACCGAGGGTCCGGCCACTAGAGTCCTGGACCTCTAAGTCCACCTCCTCAGGGCTTGACTTCCTGAGTCCGGGTTTTCTTCAAGAGTCCGGACAAAGTCCTGACTCACAGACCGGTTTTGCCTCCTCGCCGGCTTATCACGGCTCACCCACCGAGCCTTCCGTGGTTCTCGGTTCCCTGCTGCTCTCCACGGCCTCCTGGGCCCTCCCCTTTCTTCCGAGCGAGGTGTAGAGTGCTTACTCCTGCAAGCAGGTGACCCTTCCTCGCGTCCGCCTCGTTGCTCTCCTGCCCATTATCGCTGCCAAATGGGCCTAGGGTCCCCGTCCGTGCTGTCCCTGGTCCTTCTCCTCCTCGCCTCCTCCTTCCGACCTTTCCGAGGTCCGCCCACCGCCTGGTGGCGCAAGACCTCCAGCCTTGAGGAGCTCGTGGTAGGCAAAGTCGGAATCGACTTGTTGAATGGCCTCCTCCACATGGGCCCGAGCACCCAGATTCCTCCGCCAGAGGTGTTCCACCGGGCATGTCTGCTGGCCTGCCTCCGCTGAGCTTACCAACCGCCGGGCGGACTCTCGATGCCACCAAGGCGGCTCCGACACCTCCTCGCAGCCTTCGTCTCAATTCTCCTCCTCCTCTTCGCTTGCCCAGCCCGCTGGGCCATGGAGCCGAGCTCACCGCTTCCTCAAGAACCGGACGAAAGCACGCTTCTCCTCCAGCTTTCTTCCCTCCGCTCATCCTTTCCCGAGGTCCGCCACTTCTTCTCCAGCGGGCCAGATCCCCGCCCCGACTCCTCGGCTTCCTCCACCTCCCGCACGCGACGCCGAACTCCTCGGACTGCCGCCTATTCTCCTCCGCCTTCAAGCCGGAGCCGGAGGCGCCTATCTCCGCCAAAGTCTTGGATTCTCGCTGAGAACCCTCACGCCTCGATGCATCTGGAGTTGCAGCTCAAGGTATCCTTGTCTGCCTCCAGCTCCCCGCCGCCTTTTCTACCTCGCACTGCACTCGAGGTCCCCTATTTCCCTGCCGACCTCCAGCTCCTCCTCACGGCCGACTGCGGCTTGCTGCCGCTCGGCCTTCTGCCAGTTGGCTGTGGGCCCCACTGCCTCCTCCACCGTTCCGATCACTGAGCATGATCCCGATCGACCTTCGGTGGCTTCGCCTCATGTGCCTCACCAGCCTCACTGGTCCGATGTTGGCCAGCCTTCTCAGCCTGTCGCGAGCCCTCCGCCTCCCCGCAAGGCCTCCCTTCGTCTGCAGAGATCTCACCGTGCTTGGGCCTCCTCTGCCGCCTCACCGCCACATACTGGAGAGGACCTTAGTCCCGGCTTGAATCGCCGACTCTCGCGCCCGCCTCTCCCACTGCTTCCTCGATGCGGCCGAGGGCTTCCGCCTTCTTCCTCGCCTCCCGGCCGCCTCCATCTGCCCCGAGGAGCACCATGCGCCTTGTTGCCTCCACCTCCCGGGTCTTCGGCCGCCCAGAGTCCTCAGAGCATACCATCCATGGCCGGTGGCCAAGACGCCCGTGTTGCAAGGGTATTAGCCCAATGACTTAGACTAATACACTTAGTCTAAGTTAGGTGTCGATTAGTCATTAGTTTAGTTGAAGCCAATCACTGGAAGCTTCTTGCTCCTTCACAGGGCTTCTTGTGGAGCTTCCTAGTTCCTACGGAGGTGCATAAATACCTCCAAGCCTCATCTCAATGTGAGAGAGCTACACTGCCTCCTCCTCTCCTCCTCTTCCACCATCACGTGCCGCCACACGATCCTTCAACCGGTATCAGAATTTTCTAGGCTGCAGTGGCGGCACCGTGGAATTGCAGTGATCCACCGCAAAGTGAGGGCCGCGAGCGCCCGCACGAAGCCGCGAGTGGAACGAGGCCGAGCGAGGCAAGATCGCGACCTCACAGGCGCGAGCCGTTTGCGCGTCAGCGGCCTGGCCGTGGAGGCCGTGGCGACGTGGCGCGGCCGCGGCGACACGGGGCGCTGGGACGCCACAGACGGACGCTGGCCACGGCCATGGGCGCGGAGCGCTTACCGGCGGAGCCGCGCTGGCGGCTGCCACGGGGCGCGGAGCTACGGCCGCGGGGCGCGGAGAGCGCGGCCGCGAGGCGTGTGTCGCCAGACGCTACGGCCAGAAGCGCGGACGCGGCGGCCAAAGGCCAGCCGCCAGTACGCGGCGCGCGGACGCGCGGGGCTGGGCCGCGGCGCGGCGGCAGAGGGCGGGGTAGGGCGCAGGCGCGGCGTGCAAGCCCTGCGGGGCGCGCAGTTGAGGGGCGCGCGGCGGCAGGCGCGGCGGGGCGCGCGGCATTTACCGCCGCAAGCGGGCCAGCGGGCACGTGCCGCGACGCAGAAAGCCGCAGAGCGCGGCGCGGCCGGGTGCGATTGCGGCCGCGGTGGCGCGGCGGGCCGCGACGCAGCGCAGAGCGGGCGGCGCCGGCGGGTGCGATCGGCTGCGCGCGCGCGCCTGCAGGGCGCGCGTTATCAACATGTAGGCGCGGTGTGGCCGTGGCGGGTGGCCGCGGCGCGGGCGTCGGCGCGCGGTTGCGCAGCGGGGCGCAGATAGCCGGGGCGCGAAAGTACGTAGTTGCCGAACGCCAGCGAGAGCGTAAAATTGCCGAACGATTTGGAAGAATGTGGAATAGTCAACGGCAAAATACACACGGACCGTGATGCTTTCTTCTTTGACTCGATAAGGCAAGTCGAGGTTTTATCTCAGACGATTTTTGAGTCATGATGTCTTCATCGTAAAACGCCATGTTCAATATCGAGAAGTTAGATGGTACTAACTTCCCGCTCGAAAGAACAAGTGTATAGTGTTCTAGTGCGTAAAAAAGGCATCAAGCCCATAAAGTTGTTAGCGCCAAACCGTATAGTATGACTCGATGAGTGGCGGGACTGGATGAGCTTGCTAGATCTACTATCATGCTAACATTGTCAAAACAAGGTACTTCAATGTGAAAGATAAGACCACGAGTTACTGGACGCGTGTTGGACTGATGAGAAGCAAAGCGCGGCTTCGTGTTTATTGGTTAAAATGGTGGACTTGAAGATGAAGGAAGGGACGAGGATGTCCGATCATCTCAATGATTTCAATACCATTTCAGCCTCTCATCTCAAGGTATCACGCTCCCGATTTCAGTGAGAGCTATGTTTCGCTGGTCACATTACCAGAGTTGGGACACCTTTCGTATGGCCTCCGAAAGTAATTCACCTCGCCAGTGGTCTTACCATTGTTTGTAATGTAGAAGGTAGCCTGTTAAGGCGAGAGGAGGTGAACAGAAAACATGGAACCTTCCAAAGGTTCCAGGCTCTACAGCGAGAGAGGAGGTCCACCGCGAAGGGAAGCAACCGGGATGTAAGCTTCTCTCAGAAAGTAAATCTAGTAATGTCAGAATGTGGAGTGTCACTATTGTCACACAAAAGGGTCACTAAAAGAGAGTGCGAGAAGTTCAAAAAACCAAGGAAAGAGAAGAAGACGACAAGAAGGCGACTTTGCTCACAAAGTTGGAAGAGTTAAACTCTGAGGACGCGAGATGTCCTTATCTCTTCTTACGAATGAATACACAAGCATACGCATCCTCTATAAAGGAGAACATCAATCTTCATCGAACAAACCTTAACAAATCAGTAGATCGAGGATTATTTAAAGATATTTGCAAGAATATGAGATTTTGAAGTTCATGGAGGAACTATTTCGGTTTAGGTGTCGCCTTTGGGTAATTTACGTGTTCTAGGAAACCGAAGGGAACAAGTATAGAGAATGAATTCGTTAACACACGCCGGAATATTTATGCATACACCCATCCCTCTATAAAGGGGACCATCAATTTTGATTGAACAAACCTTAACAACCGTAGATCAAAGGATTATGAAAAGTTACATGCAAGAAGAATGGATAACAAGATTTCGAAGTTCATAGTCCGGAGCAGCGGTTTCGATTTAGGTCTCGCCCATTTATACCCCATGAGAAACTACAAATTTGGTAGGTTTTCACCAGGCTTCATGTTGGCAACTACTAAATTGGGAATTTTTCAATGGTGTCAATTGCTATATTGGCATCTATTCCAGAAAGAGATAGTGCTGTTGATTTCCGTTAAATTCATTTATATCTAGCATTAATTAATCTAATGACTTATCATTAAGTAAGTAATTAGTATTAATTAATATGAAGTGGTTTATGTTAAATAAGCATGGATTAGTGTTAATTAAACATGGTTAGCAATAGCTAAGTGGATAAACACAAGTAATATGCTTTAGCACATTCATTGCATATTATAGTGTATTCTTTGCATATTTCCGGCATATGCTGATGCCAATAGGATATCTTAGGAATATGCCCATGCCAAGGGCTAGTATACCTATATAGACCCTTTCACAAAGGACAAGCTCACATCATAGCTTGTCCTCTACATATGCAATGCAAGAGTGTTGTGAGGAGGCCAAAGCTATCACTCCGAGAGCCATGTGCGAGCAATTTGCGTGTTGTTCTCGTGGGGAGAGTGTGTTTGTGCCATAACGTGCGAGCTACTCTCTCCTAGTGTTACAAATTGGTTTGCACCTATATTTGCATATTATATTTGTTTTGCTTCGTTGTCTCTCGAGGAAGTGCTCACATGAATGTGATGAAATATGACCTATTTAGGGCACTCTTCACTAGGGCACCTAAGACTATTAATTAATTTAGTTCTTAGGGCTTTAGGTAGTTTAATGAGTTAGTTATTGCAACCACTTAGAGGTTAGAACTACTTATGGTTACAACCACCTTATGGTTATAACCACCTAGCCTATATAAAGGCTTTGTACTTCTATTATAATCAATGCATACAACTCTTTTGTGCAAAGCTTTCTACTATCACTTGCTATGTTTTGCTACCTAGGCTATGATTCTCATCATGGTATCGAGCATTGCTGCTCTCTATTTGCATTGGGCAACTTGACATGACTGGTCTACTCTTCTTCTTCATCTTCTTCTTCATTTCCTTTTAGAAGATGCATAGATTCTTTAGATTGCATGTCATAGATTCTTTGTCATGTTTTGCTTCCTTAATCTTCAATAATGCACACAAGTGCATCCAATCCTTG
Source organism: Anthoceros angustus (assembly GCA_010909165.1). Classification (NCBI taxonomy): domain Eukaryota; kingdom Viridiplantae; phylum Streptophyta; class Anthocerotopsida; order Anthocerotales; family Anthocerotaceae; genus Anthoceros; species Anthoceros angustus. The sequence goes on from MU008160.1 coordinate 2,157,675, forward strand.
CTTCAACGATGGACCCTTCAATCCTCGCAAGCAAGGCTATTGGAAGAAGATTAAAATGCAAGACAAGATAGAATATAGGAATGCAAAGATTAGAATTGCTAGGAAGTATAGTAAGATAGTAGGAGATTCCATACTTATTGCTAACTTCATTGGCTCTATTCTAATCAAAGTAGAAGATCAAAGGCAAATAGAAATTGCTAGAAGAAACTTGCTTACTATCTTTAGTTTAAGTCAAGTGAAAGCAATAGAACTCGCTCTTGATCACATCCCAAACCTACATGCGGTCCTCTTTCTTCGTCTCCAATGCAGTTCACAACAACGTAACAAGCATAGAGGATTTATCAAGAGAAGTCGTGATCTCAATGAGCGCCTCCTTGAGCACACCGATCCACACATCTGTGTCTTCATCACAATCTTCCTTCATCGCCGCTGTCATCTTGACAAACACGCCAAGAGAGAAAAGATTCCTCCTTGCCTTGCTCCTTGCGCCCGGTCGCCTACCACTTTAGTCCGCCCACCCTCTTGGGTAGGCCTCCCCGGTAGGTCAAGGGCCTCGCCAGGCACAAGCGAGATGGTGGGGACTCCCCACCCTTGCTCACCCCTCTGTGGTAGTCCTCCTCTCATAGACTACCATTCGGCCTTCCTCGGCGGTTCATTCCTCTCCTCTTTCTTGCTCACAGGGGAAAAGATTCCCACTCAGCAACCTTGTTGCCTCTACATCCTCCACCCTTGCTCCTAGCATGCTTGTGGAGGTCTGACCTGCCTTTCTCGGTGCAAAAGTCAAGGCCTTTCAAGGGGTCGAGATGGATTATCTCAAGGATGCCAAGCATCTTCCAACTCCTTGCTTGTGAGAAGTCCTCCTGCTTTCCCACAAATGCACCAAATAGGTGTGCTAAGGTAGTGGCCTTCCTCATCATCAATTTGGCTTGAGGAGCTTCTCCGGTGGATGTAGGCCTCATACATGATGGTGCCTAACTGCTCTCCTCCTCAAATCTTCCACAAAATTGTGAAGTTGGTGCAAATAGGAAGTCCTTTAGTAATTTACCAACCCCAATACAATCTTCGAAAGAGCCTCCACTCAGCCTCTTGATGCTATCTCGCTTTCCAGCCATTCTCGCATGGGCCTCACCTCCGTCCATCATGTCGAGGAGCTCATGAATATCTGAGAGGTCAGCCCTCTTCCCTCCATTCGGACCTTTCGAGGAGAGCAATTCCCGAGCTTTCCTCCTGGCCTCCCATACACACGAATGCTCCTTACGGTTCAAAGAATGAGGATCCGTCGAGCATTCCTTTCCTAACGCTGCAAGGGCTGCCTCTCGATTGATGGAGATTGATGAAGCACTCCTCAATCACCCAAATTGGTGTAGGCCCATTGCCGGCCATACACCCATCCTAACTGATATTATCTTCCTCACGCCCACCGCCAAATCCACTAAATCACGAGGTTGAGCCGCCCCGCAAAACACGAATTGGGGCATTACAACTCATTTCATGGCGGCGCCCTACTGCCCTTCTTCTCCTTGCCTCCTCACAGGAAGAAGAACCTTGGCAGCGCTCTTCCCTTGCTCTTCCACATGCAGGCATGGCACATTCCTTACTTCCAACGCCTTAACGAAGAGAATTACTTTCCAATTCCAAGCGTTGTGTGCTCCAAAGCTTCACTCCCAAGCATTCCTTCCTTGTCACTAGGAGCGACACCCAACCTCGAGGCACAAGTCTGCATTAGCCCGGTTCCGACCCTTCCCGGGTCACGCCAATTTCCCTTCGCGATTTCTCCTCCCGGGGCAAGGCACCGGAGTGAGCTGCTTTCTTCTTCTCCGTTCAATTTGCTCCTCTTTGCGCTCTCAATCCCTTCAATCTCACACCGCGCTAGGTTCCTCGACTGTGGCTCCCGCCTCGAGTAAATTCCAAAGACCAAGGCCCTTCACAACCGGATCCAAACACCCGCTGGTGTTCGAGGCCGAGTCTGCCTCCTCCTCCTTCGCTTAGGTTTCTCTCGCTCGCGCCACCCTCCTCTTGCTCACAAGTCGCACACGCACAAGACCTTCCTTTTTTCAAGGCTTCCCCACGCCTCACCTCGCCTTCGCGGAATGAGGGCGCCTCAAGAGGAAGTTGCAAACCGCACTTTGCCTTTTGGATGATCGCCACGGAGGCCCACAACCCTAGATTAGGTAGGCAAACCACCGCGATAGGGGAGCAGCCACCGCGAAAGGTGCACCTACGCCGAGGGGTGCGAGCCTACCATGGGAAGGGAAAGAAAAGCAGCCGCTAGCGGCGGGCGCCCAGCCACTACCCACGCTTGGAGGAAGGGCGGATGGGGCGACTGAGGGGACTGCAGCGTGATGGCCCAGGAGTACAAGGGAGCTGGAGATTTCTAGCAAGGGGCCAACAGCGTAATTTGGGCCCTGAGACTTGGCCGAGTGCTTGTGAAGCACTTGGGCCCATGGATTTGAAGGGGCTAGGGGGAGCCAGCGCCCTTGTGGGCATGCCGAGAGGAAGTGAGGCCCAAGACATGGCCGGAGGAAGGCAGTGGACCAAGTGGCACTGGAAGCCATGGAGTCCGGCAGAAGGCAGCCAAGTTGGAGAAGGTCAGAGAGCTTCCGACCTTGTAGATCAGCCGGCTTAAAAGGCCTGAGGGAAGGTTGTCACAAACAGAGGAGAGAGCCATTCGGGCGACAACCCAAAGGGACTCTTGGAGGCGGAAGAGCATTTTGCCCAATTGGAGCAAGAGCGGAAGGGCAAAACGGAGGCTCTAGGAAGAGGGAAGCAGGCGACTCAGCAAGTGGAGGCGCAGGAGCAGGTGATGGCCACTCAAGCCATCAAAATCCGGGACATGGAAGAAGAATTGCGAAGGACCCGGTACAATTTGGAAGAGAAGCGCTCGGAGCTGGAGACACAAGACTGTTGGGGATAAAACCCTACCATAGCTTGTACTACAGTTAATATACTTCAGTTAAGTAGTTAACCCAAGAGACACATTAACAATTTTGTATATAAGAGCACCTTCTTTATTAATTAATGCTTTTGTTTTACACGCTCCGCTTATTAGCATGGTATCGCAGCACCACTCTATCGATCCATTTAGGCCCCATTCTAGAATGCTATTAGCATAGATAATTTATCTAATCACATAATACAAAATCTCTCTCGTGAGGAATGTGTGATTGTGTGACTAGTAATTCATCTTGCCTCGCACTCTAGATAGTGTTATTATATTCTAAATTAAATGGGATTGTAAATGAGTCCTGGATTCTACATCATGACGGAGATGTGGCGGCGTCCCATGAGCCCTTCTCACAATTTTGTGGGTGCAAGAGATAAAATCGCCCATGCAAGTTGAGCATCAAGGTGGCTCACGTGGGTGCATTCTCAACGCCCAGGCCACGGACATCACCTCCTCCAACGACAAGATCCCACCAAACAACTTGGAGGAGAGAGCCCATCTCCGCACTCCCTACAAAGACTGCAGTAATTTCCCAACAGATTGCGACACACGCATCTCAACATCGATCTGAAGGAAGGTTTAATACCTGTGGCTCAATACCGGATCTCAGGCTGGAAGCTTTGCGCATGAGAGTTACCAGCGCTGAGGAGATCCTTCTCGCACAAGTCTGCAGAGGACAATCTCTTTTGCTTCAACAGGAAGAACGCCTTTTCGTGGTGCACGATTTGCTCCAGAGTGTTCAGAATTCACTCGTCGCCCTCACCTTGAGATTGGAGCGTGCTGAAATTGGACCTTTGTCTGCACGAGCTCCGCTGGTTGCCACCTACTTGCCGACCTTGGTGCCTACACGCGAGGACCCATCCATGGCGCCGAGTGGGCGATCAGATCCAGGCGCTACTCGACTGGATCCCGCCCAATCAACCCGAGGATCGCGCAAGTAGGTGCAAGCAGTGCAAGCGCAGACTCTCACCGACCCCAATCAAGACCTTTGCCTAGGTTAATGATTCGCTGAGTCCCGCCACCGTCAAATTCATGATCACCTGTGGCGTTTCATGTTAGTTTGCACATTTCAGATCTAACCCTTTAAACAAAGATCGCGTAAACGCCACGTACTTTTAGATGTCGTTTCATTTTCTCTCATGTCGTATGACTTGGGTTACTGCTTGGGGATTCGAGGGGACTTTGGATGAGGATTTAGCCACGATCTCCTTTCTTCAATCCTGCAGCCTCAATTCCTCGTGATTCAACCCTCCCCACATTTAGAGTACCATCTCCTCGTTAACATGGGTTCCGCTGCTCGGCATTATATTCGGTGAATTCAAAGAAAAGATCGCTTGATGGCAAACTGTTACTTAGAGCTGAGAGCACGAATGCAAGCAACCAACGCGAGGGATGTTTGGGAGTACGCGATGGGAGCATCGCCAATCCACACTGGTCCCATCTACAATGCAAATCAACCAACAATGTATGAGAAGGCGAATGGGACAAAGGGAACAAAGTAGCTTTCGCCATCTTGCCGTCTGGTCGGATGCTGAACTGTCATTGAGGTTGAGTTCCTGCACAGCATGCTGCAACTCGACTCAAATTTGACACGCATATGTACAATGTGTGTACCTGATGAATCACAAGGATTTCCACTGCTCGTGATAAGGAAGGAGACCTCGTGGACCCGAGTGGAATTACCAAGTTGAGGCTTCAAGGAGCACAATTAGTCGCGCTAGGTGCCAAGATCATTGAGGTCAAAATGGTTGCCCACATTGCCTTTGCCCTCATCCTACCAAACGCTTATCTCCTGATGAATTGCCCTCTCTCTCACTGTATGCCGCTGAATCAACCTTATAACCTCGAACTCCGAACATCGTGTTGGGGCCTCTCAAGAGGAAGCCAAAGACACAAACCAGTGTCGTGGCCTTTGAGCAAGAGGAGAAAAGGTTCTTTGCGGCAAAAGCCGCTTTGTAAAGGGAAGGGGAAAGAAAAGAAGACTCACCACCTAAGCGGTTCGTGGCTCGAACTCATCTCCCTCCATCAAACGGCAGGTACGTCTGGTGGTGCTAAATTGCTGGTCACCGGGAGAGGGACCCTTAAGAAAAGTCTCTGAGACCCAAAGAAGGATCCTCGACTGAAGCACATGTTGCCGCCATAAGGACAAGGATCTTCTCCACAAAGCAAATGTCCTAATAAGAATAAATGCTTTGTCGCCGTCGATCCACAAACTCTTGGTTTATAGATTCAAAAGCGCCCATGTCTGTAATAACAAAGATCTGCTTTTACATAATCAAAATGTATGTCCCAAAGACACTATGGGGACTCTAGAGGCATAGACGTACGTGGAATGGCATCGCATTACCTTACCTTGGCCGATGGGTCCGAATCTTCGGAGGATGTTCTCTATGTCCCCGCCATGTCGAAAAATTTGGCCGCCGATTAGGGCACGCACTAACTGAAAGTATGGTTTCTCCTTTGAGCAGGCATGTCAGATGACCTGTCTGCACTGGAAAGTGTATTGCTAGAGGTCACGGTAAATGAGCTATATCATGAACCTCGTCTGTGTGGCTTATGTTACCTCAACCACCTCCAAGCAAGTCTTGCATGCTAGGCTTGGACATGTAAATAGGGAAAAGTTGAACCTTATGTCTTCACCGACATTTAGGAGAAACCGCCTCCTATTTCAAGCAATGCCTCTGCCCGCCTTGTGTGTCCTCTCAAAGCGTAAGGAGCTTCCTTCAAAACAAACAGTACGTGAGGGCTCAGCGTCGGACCTCATACATGCCGATATTGCCGCAAGCCGCAGTTAAGTCACCGGGTGGCGCAGAGTATTATCTCACCTTAACGACGATTACTCCTCGCTACACTTGGGTCTTCCCACTACCAAGAGTGATGCTTTGAGTGTATAGAAACCTCGGATTTCTATGGTACAGAGACAAACCGGTAATCCGTGAAGTGCTTTCGCATAAGCGGGGGAGTTCGTTGGTCGCCAATATGATGTGCTATTTGCAGCTCATGGATCATTCGCCACTGCCATTCCATATACTCAAGAGTAGCCGAACGTAAGAACCAGACTGGTGGGTATGACAAGGAGCATGCTTGGATGGGCGGGTTTGCCCAAATACCCAAGGTAAGCCCTTACAATCATGACCACATACTTAATGTGAGTTCCCGACAACTTCATTACCCGGCAAAACTCCCTATGAGGCGTTCTCGAAGAAGAAGCCCAAATTGTCAGATTCATGGTGTTCGGCCCACAAAGATATGCATATATTCCTAAATGTAAGAGGCGCAGTTAGATGACAGTGGCTAGGCCCCTTTGGCTATTCTTCAAAGGCATATAACTCGTATGAGCCTGCAACCCATAAGGTGGTGTTGGCACGTAGTGTTACCTTTGACGAGCTTACTACTCCAAGGGGGCAGACTTTAACATATTTCGGGACAGATATACTGCCCATCCGCAGAAGTTACAAGTACTGGCATGAAGAGGACAGCTCAGGCTTAGTCATACTTGATGCAGCAAACCAAGTTTCACCTCAACACGTGGTTCAACAACCAAAGAAGTGAATTACTCCCGATTCAGATGGCGAGGACTTTCTACCGCCATGTCGATGTCGAGGATCAAGAGCCCTGGTACTTTTACATGTTGACCGAGGTTTCTTCACCATTCGATGAATATTCGTATTCCATGTTCTCTGCAGATCCGATGAAATAGTCAATTATCGATGGTGAATTCTCGACCGCCCAAGCAAAGTGGGAGTACCCTTGCAGCCGCGTGGTTGATGAACCCAGATATCCTACACGTGAGCGACGTTCACGTGAGCACTGGACTGAACCACCTTACCAGGCACTTGATTTTCGACGAGGCTCTCGGCTCATGTTGCGCATTTCACCGTACTCAAGTTCGCCAGACTCCACAAACGATGAAGAGGCTATTAATGGCCCCGATGGCCCTCAAGCACTTCAATAGATGATGAGTATGCTTCACTCTTAAAAACAACACTGGAGCTCGTGGACTTACTCGAAGGCGTGAAGCCCATTAGTCAGCAAATGGGTGTTTAAGACCTAAGTTGAAAGTGTATGGACGATCGCTAGATACAAATCTACTCGGGTTGCTCGTGGATTTAGCCTAAATTCCGGCATAGATTATGGTGACACTTTCTCACCAAGAGTAAAGCCACCTTCTGCTGGATTCTCTATGGCAGAAAGAGTACGATCTGGAGGTACAACAAATGGATGTGTGTACTGCCTTTTTGCATGGGGAACTAGAAGAGACCTCTGTATACGCAATGTACCACAAGGGTACATCACCACAAATGTTTACTGTGTGGAAAACGATATATGGTCTTAAACAATCACCTCGTGCTTGGTACAAGCGGATAATGAAGTATCTTCGCAAGCTTGGTTTCCTCTCCCGACACTAATGTTTTTACTTACGATGGCTCACGCTCGTCATTCTAGCTCTTATGTTGACGACGTCGTGCTTCTTAATAATAATCGAATAGCTTGATAAGGTGAAGGACATGCTGCGCAAGGAATTCGAGATGATGACCGGGTGATCTACAATCTGCATATGATCCTCAAACGATCCCATGGTCAGGTCACATTACATCAAACGAAGTACATTACGGAGATACTTAAAAGGTTTCACCTGAACGAGGTAAGATTCAGAGTCACTCCCTCTGCTGGGGAGAAACTTACGGCCATGTCCCTCGTAATGAACGTGAACTTGAGGACATGCAACTTGTTCTTGCGCAGAGGCAGCTATCGCTCGATCTTTTGGCAACCTGACAAGACCCGACACATCGCCATTACTGGCCTCGATGGTCTCACAGTTTTTGAAGTCTCCTGGACGACATTGGCAGCATGTCAAGAGGATTTACATATCTAAAAGGTACCATCTCATATGGTCCGCAATACACCAAAGCGTGGGAGTAACAAGCTAGAACTTATCTCATATGCCGATGCCGACGGGCCTCTGGCGACACCGTGAAGAGTCTCGTCTGACATCCTTTGTTTCCGTTCCGTACTATCACCGGAGCTGCAAGAAGGCACTTCCTCGCTCAAGTCTGCCGAGTATAAAGCTCTCACCGATGCCCTGCAAGAAGCCGAGTGGAGAGAGCCGGAGTCGATGAATCAAGCCGCAGACAGTCCAACACTCACGCTATGTGACAACATGAGCGCAATTGCCCTTGTCTCCAACCCTAGGTTTCATGCCAGAACCAAGCATATAGAACTCTATCATCACTACATTAGGGACACAGCTGAACGGGACATAGTCAAGGTTGAGTATGTTAGCACACATTTAAATACTGCAGACATATTTACCAAGGGGCTTCCCAAAGCCAAACACTTTCAGCACATGGCCGCTTTAGGTCTCAAGGAGTTCAGCTATCCCTAGCATGTCTCACTGGCTACATTCTGTGGAGGACTGGCACTAGCAGTCTCTAGGGTTTGTGCACACCACACTGAGAGGTCTGCACCTTGGTGGCTCATGCCACAACTTCCATTAGGCCTCAGTCTTCACGAGGTGCCACCCTAGGTTCAAGTCCATTCTGCACAGGTCACAGCCTTTGGTCAGTCACATGTCTGCTTAGAGGATGAAGCTCAATGAAAATTCTAGGCGAAGCAGACATGGTTTAGGTAGGAATTTACTTAGTGGTAGAGCTTTTGTCGACAAAGGCACCGCTCAGTAAGCACACACACTATGGGCCTCTAGAACCACGACGCCTACCTATTCACCTCAATGTCGCCAAGAGCTTCGTGCAGCAGCCTTTTCCACACTCTATCGCCCGCTGCCCCGCCACCTCAATTCGTTTTATGTCCAGAAGCTTCTCCATCTCTGCAAGTGTTGCAAACACAGTTTCCACCTGGTCAGCTAGCAGTAGAGCGATGTGAGGTCTTCTGAGAGCACGAGCTCTGCTACGAGGGCTGCTCTCCACTTCGGCCCTCCTTACCGCTTGAGTTGGGCATGTATGTGTTTGTGATGCTTTAGAGGCTGGAGGATTCGTCCGAGTCCAACTCTCGAACACCGGGCGGCGGCGGTCGTCGGCAGCGCCGTGCGCTATATGAGCGCAGCGCCACGGCCGGAATCACTTTCGTTGGGCGCCACGCCCCGCCCGGCCCCGGCCGGGGCGCCGCTGCCTCCTCTCGCTGGTGCGCCTGGGAGCCATGGCTGAGGAATTGCTGCGCGTGGAGCCTGAGTGGGTCCTCGTTCTTGTGTGTTACCGCCGCTCCTAGGTGTAGCCACGCCTTAAGAGGGTCAACAACCCATGTGAGCGTACGTGTTCAAGAGGGGAGTAGCTGGGCGTAATGCTATGTAATGATGCTCTATTCAAACCTATGGTTGCATAAGCTATGTAGGTTTAGTGGGAGTGTTAGATAAAACCCTACCATAGCTACGCTTAATATACTTCAGTAGTTAACCCAAGAGACACATTAACAATTTTGTATATAAGAGCACCTTCTCTTTATTAATTAATGCTTTGTTTTACAAGCACGCTCCGCTTATTAGCAAAGACCAAACCGCAGGAATTGAGGAGCGAAAGGGTGATCTGGCGTTTAAAGGGAAGGGCTTGCAAAACAATTGGTGGACTGGGCGGAGAAGGTCCCAGAGGAGGAGCACCACAGAAGGTGGTGCAGGATGCTGGTGGTGAGGCGATTTTGGGACTATGCCCTTGAGTGAGGCCAACCGGTGAAGCGAGGGAGGAGAATGTGACCTCCATGTCAAGGTGGGAGACCACCATGAGACGCCACAAGGGTAGGTGTGAGGATGGAGAGTGGCCCACGGAGATTGATGATCTCCAGATGCAGTATCATAGCTTAGGGGCTCACCTCCATAATAGGATTTTGAAGGCCAACAATGAGGTGCTACGGTTGGCCAAGAGGAGGACAATAGGTCCTCATGATGATGACAGGAAGGAGCTGCAGCAAGTGCAGCTGGAAGCCTCAGACTTCGACGAGGCTACAAGTGACATGGACTCCGAGGAATCTGGGGAGTCGGAAGGTGGAGAAGGCAGGCCGGGGAGCAAGGATGGCGTGAGGAGCAGGAGGGGGACAGCCCTCCGGTCACCCTACCGGTGGGTGACCAGCCTACTGATGATGCGGACTACCGTGGTGACAACAACCCTCTGGGTGAGTATGCGGACTAGGGTGGGCAGCTGCAGGCTTCTGAGCGAAGCGGAGGCTGGGAGGAAGGGCCGGGGCCTAGTGACACACCCCCTCGGGAATAGAGAGGAGGTGGGAGACAATCCACGGAGAGACCAAGGACGATCCGGCGTCGAGAAGGAGGGTGAGAATTCCCTCACCCCTGGGATAAGGAAGAGCCAGGGGCCGGAGAGAGGCGATGCAAAAGGGCCGAAGAGTTAGACATGGCCGATTGGGGAAAAAGACTTTTGAGAAATGCTCCATGATAGGTATGGACAAACCAAACAGAGGAAGGAGCAAGGAGATCTCACCCAAGAGACATCACCGATGAGAAGAGAAGAAGGAGAAGGATCGACTACCATGGTAGGTAGTCACCACCCCGTAGTCCGCCGACTACGGTAGGGGGTCGATAAACGGGCGCGACCAGCGGCGGTCGGAGAAAAGGGCGCTGCGAGGGGGGGCGCGATTGCGGAGGACCAGAGGAATCAGGCGCCACCTCATGGAGATGGAAGGAAGATTGTACTTGCCCCACACATTAGGAAGATGACAAGATCGGGAAGGCAAGAGCAAAAGGAGGGCGAGGGAGCCAATCCAAGACGCCACACCAAAAAGGTGAAGACTAGATATGGTCAAAGACCATAAATGATGAGGAATAGAAGGATAGGTGGTGTATCGACATCCTTTAAGGATGATCTTAGGTGAAGTTACTAGAATAGAATTTACCAAGGATCGATAATAGATTTAGGTGCTGCATTAAATGTCAAGTAGGAAATAATAGAATATTGGAAAAGGTGACCGCAGAGGGTCACCTAAGGGAGGTTGTATGTGGAAGGCCTCCTATAAGAGGAGGAGGATTTCACAAAGTAAAGTATCACGTCTTGCGCCCACCCCATCGAGTCCTTTGCCATTACAGAGGAATTTCGTGTCACGTGAGCCAACGCACTGCAGAGAGGAAGTCATGTGGTCGGAGTGTTGGTGGAGGACTTGCTTGCAAGTGCCTAAACGAGTTGCTCCCTTGTGAATGGTTGCGTGAAATTGCTTTGCTTTGGGTGTGTGGCAATGCCTGTGAACTCGGCTTGAGGGTAGACTACAGGAAAGACTCGGAGGTTCTCAGCGTGTCAAACTCATAGCAACCGCCCAAGGAAGAACTTGCCGGGTGGAGGCCGACCTGTGCCAGCCGTAAGGGCGAGTCAAACCAAGAAGCCCGAATCGAGGTTAGAATAGGAGGAAGAGGATGAGAAGATGAGTAGAGGATTAGAGGTGTAGGTGTTAAGTGGCCACAGTGCAGAGCCTAAGGGACGAATCCCAAATCAAGTAAAAGAGCGCCCCGAGTGGAGAAGAGTGGTCTTAGAAGTAGGGACGAAATCGTGTGGATCTGGGGTCCCCTGGCGCCGTGATAGGCTCCTCCGCTAAGTGACAATTGTGTTGTGTCGCTAGGTCGAGGATTGGTGATTTTCGAGGCAAGTGGTGCACCGAAGAGGGAGAGTAGAGGGCGCCTTGCTTTAGAAGGTCGAGAAGTTGTGTCTCCGCAGTAGCGACGTCATCACAAGACCTCGAACTTTCACACAAGTCTCATGGGACGAAACCCAACGCACGGCGACAGTGGGATAAGTGGCCGCCAGAGGGGAGGATCTCGAAGCCCCGGGTTTTCCTACCACACGAGCCTATCTAGAACTCGCAGACCCAAAGATGTGAGAGTAGTGCCCACGTTTCTTAAGGGAGCCGCCCGCTATGGTGGGTTCAATTTTAGATGCGGACACGCGGAGGCAACTGGACCTACTACCGCCGAGTTCAAGGATGGTGCGCTAAGTTTGCTCCTGCCGAGGGACTACGGTGTCGTTAGAGAAGCTCGCAAACAAGACCATCAGAGGCACCTACACCACCGAGTGTCGGCAGTTGGTAATGAGTATCCCTAGGATGACGGATGAGGAGAAGTTGGATCGGTACTCCCGTGGGCTGAAGCATGCAGTACGGAAGGATGTGGTGATGCACGCCAAGTGCAAGACATTCGAGGAGACTGTTACGACTGCCCAGCAGTCTAACGCACTGTATCACGAGTTTAAAGGCTGGTACAAGCCAACTAGGACGTTCGGGGTCGGGCAGGGGGAGGCCACTCCGATGGAGCTCTATTCAGCATTCCGTGCGCTATACCGCCAACAAGTATCGCTACCGACGCCTGGCCGACTTCCGCACGAGGAGTCGGACGTGGACGAAGGCGGTTCCATAACAACGGAGGAGGTAACCGTGAAGTGAACCTTGCACAGTGCACGGGCTGCCGCATATGAAACGGGCCCCCAGCAGCAGTAGGGTCGCAAGCTGCGTGGGCCGACCAGATAAACGCCAAGCCCCGAGATACCATATTCAGCAGGCCATATCAACGGATACCGAATCTTGAGATCAGTACTAATTTCCGCCCCATTGTTTTGCAAGGAAGGCGTTCGGATATCGGCAGCCTGTGGGTGCAATTAGCTAATGGTTATACACACACGCCCGTAAACCTACGGATGGGAGCGTCGTGAAAGGGTGAGCACCGGCGGTGGATTTGCGGTTTCACCACGAGCATGCGGAGGAGCATCAAGAAGAGGGGAGGGCACGGGATGACCCTGTTTGTCATCAAGGAGAGGCTCTGCCCTACACGACCCGACAAGCTTGTTGCCCCTGAAGGTGATGCTGGGATTACTCAAATCATGACTGATTTCCAGGACGTCCTTGTCAACACCTTGCCTGCGGGGTTGCCACCATCCAGGAGTGTTGACCATCGGATTAAGCTTGTGCCATGATTTCATAAACCCCCCTATCGACCAATATACCGGATGTCCCCGTTGGAAATTCAGGAGTCAACTTTGCAGGTGGAAGAGCTGCTACGCAAGGGCTACATAAGACCTTCCAAATCGCCATATGGGGCACCCATTTTGTTTTCGCGTAAGAAGAACGGTATTTACGCATGTGTATTGACTATCGGGGTTGAACAACCTCACTAAGAAGAATACATTTCTCCTCGCATTGATGAATTGTTGAGGGATCGGCAGGGCCCGCTACTTCTCAAAGTTGGACTTAGGTAGTGGCTACCATCGATCGATTGCTGCCGGAGATGAGGAGAAGACGGCCTTTAATATTGTATGGCCACTATGAGTGGCTTGTTATGTCGCTTTGGCATGACAAACGCCCCTCGCATCATTCCAAAGCTCATGAACGATGTTTTCATGGCCTAATCAACAAAGGTATTTTGGTCTACCTTGATGACATACCGGTTTATGGTAGGGATAGGGCGAGTACCAGAACCTACGCGAGGCCCGCTACCGTGAAGCATCAACTGTATGTCCAAGCCCCGAAGTGTGAGATACTACAGCGGCAGGTAGAGTATCTTGGGCACATTGTCGAAGAAACCGGCATTCGGGTCGACCCAACCAAGGTACGGGTGGTCCGAGAATGGCCCACTCCATCACAAACACGTGATGTACAAAGTTTTCTTGGCCTCGCATCTTACTATAGAAAATTTATCTTGGGTTTCGCTAAGACACCGCACTGCTGACGCCTTATTGCGTTAGGGTGGCATGGCTGGGCGTCAATGAAGGCCGCCTGCCATCAAGCGGCGCCACCACCGCCTCCCGCCCCAGACACCCGACCCGTCCGTGCCATTTATCATTACCACAGACGCATCCGATATTGCTGTAGGGGCCATTCTACAGCAGGACCAAGGAGGGCAGTAGCCTACTGCCGGAAGCTTAAGGGCGCCGAACTCAATTGGACGACAAGCGAGAAGGAGACGCGGCCTGTACTCGCATTAAAAACCGCGTTGTTTTGAAGGGGTAGCTTTGACCTCGAGATGCACCACCGCCCCTTTACTTACGCATACAGCATCTCTCTCAAGGTGCCCGTGGCTTGAATTCTGCGTAGCATCCAAAGATACTATCCGTTATGTCAAGGGGCGGCAGAATCAAGCTGCTGATGCCCTTAGTCGATTGCAGACTAATACTCTTGTCACTGAGGTACAGGTCCAGCCAACCTGGCACGTGGAGATTCGTGAGGCCCTTAGCGCCGATCACACCGCGGTGGCAGCATCCAAGGCGATTCAGGAGGGCTCCGCAGATTGGCAACTGCTGGATGGTTTACTGTGGTATAAGCAGCGCTTGTTTGTCCCCCAACTGCCACATATCCATCGCCAAATCATGAGAGGCTCATACACCCTCCGCCGCCATCAAGGTGTTCACTGTGACCACACCCCTCGCTCTCCTACTTTTGGCCTTACCATCAACACGTCATGACCACGCCACTTTATGCTCCGCTTGTCATAACAAGCCTTGAGGCAAGTACCGCCTTCTCCAACCCTTGCACTCCCTCCGATGCCTTGGGAGCAGTGACTTTGATTTCATCCCACTTCCGCGGACGACAAAGGCTTTTAATGCTATTATTGTATTCACCGATAAGCTCACCCGCCACGCCCTTCTTCATCCCACGCAGATAATTGCGGAGGAGACCGCCGACATCTTTCTTAAGGTTGTCTATCGTGCTCATGGCTTACCCCGATCTCTTGTAAGTGATCGCGATCCCTCGCTTCACATCCGTGTTCGGCAGCCGTATACGCGGACTTCAAACCAAACTCGCTTTCTCCACGCCTTCCACCCTCGTAATCGACGGCCACCACCGGCCAACAGTGTTCTTGAAGATATGTTGCATATGGCACTCATCGGACCAATGGGCCACCTATTTGCATTTTATGGAGTTTGCCTACAACAACGCCCCCAACAGCCCCACTGGTGTCTCCCTGCCTCTTCAACAAAGGCTTTCACCACAGACTGCCTCTCCGCCTCCCTCCCGCCACTGTCCCCTCCACGGAGTTCCCTCGCCGCCTCACCATTCAACAACAAGCTCGCCGCCCATGAGGCCCAACCTGTGCTCAGAGATGCCAATCGTCACCGCCGCTCGACTTTGTGCTACTTCCTCCTCACGATCCGGCACTCCACTGCTGGCTTACTGCTGAGCTCTCCCGTTGAGCCGTCGTCTCTCACGTGCTGCGCCTGAGCGCCCGGGCGGTCACAAACTCCACTCAAGAATCGCTCTTGACTTCCTCCGTCCTCCACGCATCCACACTTACCTTCCCACTAGGCTACTAAGCGACCTCATTTCCCGGCCGCCAAAAATGTGGCGAGACTTTGATAGGCTACCGGTGCACAATCCCGTGTCGTTGGAGTAAGGAGTCCGCTCCCAAGAGAATGATGGGTTCCGTTTGCCTCGTTTCAATCGTTTCGTCCCTCACTTAGTATCGGTTTAGTCTCAATACGCCTATTCATCATTTTAAACCTAACTACCGCAACGCCACCGACAAACCCGGTATGCTGTAAGTTTAAGGACCTGTCACGTCTGTCGCTCAAGTTCGCCACCAACCCCTAGTCCGCTCCTTACCACTCTCACTACTCTCACCATCCTTGGGAAAGCTGCGTGTGGCTACGCGGTCCGACCTCCTCCAGCTCGCCGGGCCTCTCCGCCCGGCTCAGACGCCTCCCGGAGTTCCTCCGGCCACACGCCCGGCCCGGTCACGCCGGGCCACCGCCTGACGAGCAAGGGTCCCAGGCGCTATTCCTCGCACACCACCACACGTTAGGGTCCGTCACCAAGACCTTGATCGGCCTCCCGGTCACACCGCTGCTGACTCAGACTCAAGCGTTAACAAGAAGGCACCCAAGAGCTCGCCAAGACGCATCAACACTAAGAGAAAGATACTTTACTTAGAGCATCCCCTCTTATACTACGCCAAGGTGGCGCCTTTATTACATTTCTATTCTCGAGCCGAGGGTTACCGATGCCCTAATCGGCCGCCTACTATTCTCCTATTCCTCCCATTCCGCCTGGGTGGGGCTCGGATGGCCCCCGACCGCCTTTGGCACCGGGCGGCCCAAGGCCGAGCTCCCCGACGATCGCTACACTAATCGGATGATCCGCGAGGGGTCCTCTCCCGAGGGTCCGTCAGCCGCACTACCGGGCGGGCCCGACAAGGCCACCACTAAGTCCTCCTCCTCTCTTATCTTCCGGGCGGGCCCCACACGGGCCCTCCAAGAGATGGATCTGCCGGGTCAGGATCGGTGGCTCTCCCACTCCCCGAAGTCTGGACCTCGGGACCCTGCTCGACTCGAGTCCTGACCTCTAGGTCCGCCTCCCTCCGGGGTCCACCTGTCCGGCCTTCTTCGAGTTCGACCGAGGGTCCGGCCACTAGAGTCCTGGACCTCTAAGTCCACCTCCTCAGGGCTTGACTTCCTGAGTCCGGGTTTTCTTCAAGAGTCCGGACAAAGTCCTGACTCACAGACCGGTTTTGCCTCCTCGCCGGCTTATCACGGCTCACCCACCGAGCCTTCCGTGGTTCTCGGTTCCCTGCTGCTCTCCACGGCCTCCTGGGCCCTCCCCTTTCTTCCGAGCGAGGTGTAGAGTGCTTACTCCTGCAAGCAGGTGACCCTTCCTCGCGTCCGCCTCGTTGCTCTCCTGCCCATTATCGCTGCCAAATGGGCCTAGGGTCCCCGTCCGTGCTGTCCCTGGTCCTTCTCCTCCTCGCCTCCTCCTTCCGACCTTTCCGAGGTCCGCCCACCGCCTGGTGGCGCAAGACCTCCAGCCTTGAGGAGCTCGTGGTAGGCAAAGTCGGAATCGACTTGTTGAATGGCCTCCTCCACATGGGCCCGAGCACCCAGATTCCTCCGCCAGAGGTGTTCCACCGGGCATGTCTGCTGGCCTGCCTCCGCTGAGCTTACCAACCGCCGGGCGGGACTCTCGATGCCACCAAGGCGGCTCCGACACCTCCTCGCAGCCTTCGTCTCAATTCTCCTCCTCCTCTTCGCTTGCCCAGCCCGCTGGGCCATGGAGCCGAGCTCACCGCTTCCTCAAGAACCGGACGAAAGCACGCTTCTCCTCCAGCTTTCTTCCCTCCGCTCATCCTTTCCCCGAGGTCCGCCACTTCTTCTCCAGCGGGCCAGATCCCCGCCCCGACTCCTCGGCTTCCTCCACCTCCCCGCACGCGACGCCGAACTCCTCGGACTGCCGCCTATTCTCCTCCGCCTTCAAGCCGGAGCCGGAGGCGCCTATCTCCGCCAAAGTCTTGGATTCTCGCTGAGAACCCTCACGCCTCGATGCATCTGGAGTTGCAGCTCAAGGTATCCTTGTCTGCCCTCCAGCTCCCCGCCGCCTTTTCTACCTCGCACTGCACTCGAGGTCCCCTATTTCCCTGCCGACCTCCAGCTCCTCCTCACGGCCGACTGCGGCTTGCTGCCGCTCGGCCTTCTGCCAGTTGGCTGTGGGCCCCACTGCCTCCTCCACCGTTCCGATCACTGAGCATGATCCCGATCGACCTTCGGTGGCTTCGCCTCATGTGCCTCACCAGCCTCACTGGTCCGATGTTGGCCAGCCTTCTCAGCCTGTCGCGAGCCCTCCGCCTCCCCGCAAGGCCTCCCTTCGTCTGCAGAGATCTCACCGTGCTTGGGCCTCCTCTGCCGCCTCACCGCCACATACTGGAGAGGACCTTAGTCCCGGCTTGAATCGCCGACTCTCGCGCCCGCCTCTCCCACTGCTTCCTCGATGCGGCCGAGGGCTTCCGCCTTCTTCCTCGCCTCCCGGCCGCCTCCATCTGCCCCGAGGAGCACCATGCGCCTTGTTGCCTCCACCTCCCGGGGTCTTCGGCCGCCCAGAGTCCTCAGAGCATACCATCCATGGCCGGTGGCCAAGACGCCCGTGTTGCAAGGGTATTAGCCCAATGACTTAGACTAATACACTTAGTCTAAGTTAGGTGTCGATTAGTCATTAGTTTAGTTGAAGCCAATCACTGGAAGCTTCTTGCTCCTTCACAGGGCTTCTTGTGGAGCTTCCTAGTTCCTACGGAGGTGCATAAATACCTCCAAGCCTCATCTCAATGTGAGAGAGCTACACTGCCTCCTCCTCTCCTCCTCTTCCACCATCACGTGCCGCCACACGATCCTTCAACCGGTATCAGAATTTCTAGGCTGCAGTGGCGGCACCGTGGAATTGCAGTGATCCACCGCAAAGTGAGGGCCGCGAGCGCCCGCACGAAGCCGCGAGTGGAACGAGGCCGAGCGAGGCAAGATCGCGACCTCCAAGCAGCGCGGCCGTGTTCCAGCGCGAGGCCTTCCTGGCCGTGGAGGCGTCGGACGGGCGCGCTGGCCGTCAAGGACACGGGCGCTGACGACAGACGGACGCTGGCTACGCCATGGGCGCGGAGCCGCTGCCGCGGCGCGAGCGCGTGGGGGCGGAGCGCGCGGGGCGCATGTTGAGCGCGGCTGCCGCGGGGCGCGGAGAGCGCTAGCCGCGAGGGCGCTGGGCAGTCGCCAGACGCGCGGCCAGTGGCGCGGAGGCGCGCCAAAGGCCGCAGTCGCGCGAGGCGCGGACGGGGGCGCCAGCCGCTGGGCGCGTAGGCCCAGGCGCGTAGGGCCTGGCGGTGTGCGATGGGCAAGCCATACTGGGCGGGCGCGCAGCTCATAGGCGCGCGGGCAGATTGGGCGCGCTGGCATTTACTGGCCGCAAGCTGGGCAGCGCGGGGCGCTGCCGCGACGCAGTTGCAGAGGGCGCTGCGCGGGTGCGATTGCGGCCGCGGGCTGGCGCGGCACGGGCCGCGACGCAGTTGCAGAGCGGCGGGCGCTGCGGCGGGTGCGATCAGGCTGCTGGCGCGGCCCATGTATGCAGGCGCTTGGCTGCCACTGCTAGGCGCGGCGGTGTGGCCGCGGGGCGCGGTGGGTGGCGTGGCGCGTGGCGGGTTGCAGTGGCGCGCGGTGGCCAGCAGTGCGCCGCGGGGCGCGCAGATAGCCCGCGCGCCAGAGTACCGTAGTCAGGGGTGCCAACGGCGCTGAAGTGAGATCAAGGAGCGTAAAATTGCCGAACGATTTCGGAATACTCGAATGGAATAGTCAACGGCAAAATACACGGACCGCGACCGGCTTTCTTCTTTGACTTTTCTCGACAAGGCAGTCGAGTGTTTATCTCAGATTTTGAGTCATGATGTCTTCATCATCGTAAAACGCCATCATGTTCAATATCGAGAAGTTAGATGGTACTAACTTCGCTCGAAAGAACAAGTGTATAGTGTTCTAGTGCGTAAAAAGGCATCAAACTATAAAGTTGTTAGCGCCAAACCAGATATAGATGACTCGTGGGATGAGCGGCGGACTGGATGAGCTTGCTAGATCTACTATCATGCTAACATTGTCAAAAGTGTACTTCATCGAAAGATAAGACCACGAGTTACTGACCGTTGTGGCGGTGGTTGTGTGACACTGATGAGGAAGCAAAGTGCGGCTTCTCGTGCTTATGGTTGAAGCAAATTGGTGGACTTGAAGATGAAGGAAGGACGAGGATGTCCGATCATCTCAATGATTTCAATACCATTTTCACCATTGACTCATCTCAAGGTATCACGCTCCCCATTTCGTGAGAGCTATGTTTCGCTGGTCACATTACCAGAGTTGGGACACCTTTCGTATGGCCTCCGAAAGTAATTCACCTCGCCAGTGGTCTTACCATTGTTTGTAATGTAGAAGGTAGCCTGTTAAGGCGAGAGGAGGTGAACAGAAAACATGGAACCTTCCAAAGGTTCCAGGCTCTACAGCGAGAGAGGAGGTCCACCGCGAAGGGAAGCAACCGGGATGTAAGCTTTCTCTCAGAAAGTAAATCTAGTAATGTCAGAATGTGGAGTGTCACTATTGTCACACAAAAGGGTCACTAAAAGAGAGTGCGAGAAGTTCAAAAAACCAAGGAAAGAGAAGAAGACGACAAGAAGGCGACTTTGCTCACAAAGTTGGAAGAGTTAAACTCTGAGGACGCGAGATGTCCTTATCTCTTCTTACGAATGAATACACAAGCATACGCATCCTCTATAAAGGAGAACATCAATCTTCATCGAACAAACCTTAACAAATCAGTAGATCGAGGATTATTTAAAGATATTTGCAAGAATATGAGATTTTGAAGTTCATGGAGGAACTATTTCGGTTTAGGTGTCGCCTTTGGGTAATTTACGTGTTCTAGGAAACCGAAGGGAACAAGTATAGAGAATGAATTGCTAACACACGCCTGGAATATTTATGCATACACCCATCCCTCTATAAAGGAGAACATCAATTTTGATTGAACAAACCTTAATAAATCGTAGATCATGGATTATGAAAAGTTACATGCAAGAAGAATGGATAACAAGATTTCAAGTTCATAGTCCGAGCGGTTTCGATTTTGTCTCACCATTTACATGAGAAACTACAAATTGGTAGGTTTTCACCTTCATGTCACAACTACTAAATTGGGAATTTTTCAACTATGTCAATTGCTATATTGGCATCTATTCCGGAAAAGAGATAGTGTTGATTTAGTTAAATTCATTTATATCTAGCATTAATCTAATGACTTATCATTAAGTAATTGGTATTAATTAATATGAAGTGGTTTATGTTAAATAAGCATGGATTAGTGTTAATTAAACATGGTTAGCAGCTAATGGATAAACACAAGTAATATGCTTTAGCATATCATTGCATATTATAGATCCTTTGCATATTTCTTGATACCGATGCCAATAGGATATCTTAGGAATACGCCCACGCCAGGCAAGATACCCATATATGACTTTTCACAAGGTCAAGCTCACATCATAGCATTGTCCTCTCACATACGCAATGCAAGAGTGTTGTGAGGAGGCCAAAGCCATCACTCCGAGAGCCATGTGCGAGCAATTCGTGTTGTTCTCGTGGGGAGAGTGTGTTGTGCCATAACGTATGCGAGCTACTCTCTCCTAGTACAAATTGGTTTGCACCTATATTTGCATATTATATTTGTTTTGCTTACGTTGTCTAGGAAGTGCTCACATGAATGTGATGAAATATGACCTATTTAGGCACTCTTCACTAGGCACCTAAGACTATTAATTAATTTAGTTCTTAGGGCTTTGGGTAGTTTAATATTGAATAGTTAGTTGTTACAACCACTTAGAGGTTAGAATCTACTTATGGTTACAACCACCTTATGGTTATAACCACTTAGCCTATATAAAGGCTTTGTACTTCTATTATTATCAATGCAACTCTCACAAGAACCTTCTACTATCCGCTTGCTATGTTTTGCTACCTAGAGCTATGATTCTCATCATGGTATCGTGAGCATTGTTGCTCTCTATTTGCATTGGGCAACTTGACATGACTGTCTACTCTTCTTCTTCATCTTCTTCTTCATTTCTTTAGAAGATGCATAGATTCTTTAGATTGCATGTCATAGATTCGCCATGTTGGAGGTTCCTTAATCTTCAATAATGCACACAAGACATCCAACTTGCTTCAACGCGATGGACCCTTCAATCCTCAAGCAAGGCTATTGAAGAAGATTAACGTCAAGACAAGATACGTAATATAGGAATACAAAGATTAGAATTGCTAGGAAGTATAGCCGATAGTAGGAGATTCTATACTTATTGCTAACTTCATTAGCTCTATTCTAATCAAAGTAGAAGATCAAGGAAGGCAAATAGAAATTGCTAGAAGAAACTTGCTTACTATCTTTAGTTTAAGTCAAGTGAAAGCAATAGAACTCGCTCTTGATCACATCCCAAACCTACATGCAGGTCCTCTTTCTTCTGTCTCCAATGCAGTTCACAACAACGCAGAACAAGCATAGAGGATTTATCAAGAGAAGTGCGTGATCTCAATGAGCGCCTCCTTGAGCACACTGATCCACACATGCTGAAGCGTCTTCATCACAATCTTTCCCTTACTGCCGCTTGTCATCTTGACAAACACGCCAGTAGAGAAAAGATTCCTCCTTGCCTTGCTCCTTGCGCCCAGTCTGACTGCCTACCACGGTAGTCTGCCCACCCTCTTGGGTAGGCCGCCCTACCGGTAGGTCAAGGTGCCTCGCTAGGCACAACGAGATGGTGGGACTCCCACCCTTGGGCCGTTGACTCACCTCCCGTGGTAGTCCTCCTCATGATCACTACCATCGGCCTTCCTGCCCAGCCTCTCCTCTTTCTTGCTCCTGGGGAAAAGGTTCCCACCCCAAGAACCTTGTTGCCTCTACATCCTCCACCCTTGCTCCTAGCATGCTTGTGGAGGTCTGACCTGCCTTTCTCGGTGCAAAAGTCAAGGCCTTTCAAGGGGTCGAGATGGATTATCTCAAGGATGCCAAGCATCTTCCAACTCCTTGCTTGTGAGAAGTCCTCCTGCTTTCCCACAAATGCACCAAATAGGTGTGCTAAGGTAGTGGCCTTCCTCATCATCAATTTGGCTTGAGGAGCTTCTCCGGTGGATGTAGGCCTCATACATGATGGTGCCTAACTGCTCTCCTCCTCAAATCTTCCACAAAATTGCGGTGAAGTTGGTGCTGAAATAGGAAGTCCTTTAGTAATTTACCAACCCCAATACAATCTTCGAAAGAGCCTCCACTCAGCCTCTTGATGCTATCTCGCTTTCCAGCCATTCTCGCATGGGCCTCACCTCCGTCCATCATGTCGAGGAGCTCATGAATATCTGAGAGGTCAGCCTCTTCCCTCCATTCGGACCTTCGAGGAGAGCAATTCCCGAGCTTTCCCTCCTGGCCTCCCATACACACGAATGCTCCTTACGGTTCAAAGAATGAGGATCCGTCGAGCATTCCTTTCCTAACGCTGCAAGGGCTGCCTCTCGATTGATGGAGATTGATGAAGCACTCCTCAATCACCCAAATTGGTGTAGGCCCATTGCCGGCCATACACCCATCCTAACTGATATTATCTTCCTCACGCCCACCGCCAAATCCACTAAATCACGAGGGTTGAGCCGCCCCGCAAAACACGAATTGGGGCATTACAACTCATTTCATGGCGGCGCCCTACTGCCCTTCTTCTCCTTGCCTCCTCACAGGAAGAAGAACCTTGGCAGCGCTCTTCCCTTGCTCTTCCACATGCAGGCATGGCACATTCCTTACTTCCAACGCTCTTAACGAAGAGAATTACTTTCCAATTCCAAGCGTTGTGTGCTCCAAAGCTTCACTCCCAAGCATTCCCTTCCTTGTCACTAGGAGCGACACCCAACCTGAGGCACAAGTACGCGTTAGCCCTGGTCTGACCCTTCTGGCCGCTGCCAATTTCCCCTTCGCGATTTCTCCTCCCAGGGCAAGGCACTGCCGGCAGGTGAGCGCGTTTCTTCTTCTCTCCGTTCGCAATTTGCTCCTCTTTGCGTCTTCAATCCCTTCAATCTCACACCGCGCTAGGTTCCTCGACTTCGTGGCTCCCGCCTCGAGTAAATTCCAAAGACCAAGGCCCTTCACAACCGGATCCAAACACCCGCTGGTGTTCGAGGCCGAGTCTGCCTCCTCCTCCTTCGCTTAGGGTTTCTCTCGCTCGCGCCACCCTCCTCTTGCTCACAAGTCGCACACGCACAAGACCTTCCTTTTTTCAAGGCTTCCCCACGCCTCACCTCGCCTTCGCGGAATGAGGGCGCCTCAAGAGGAAGTTGCAAACCGCACTTTGCCTTTTGGATGATCGCCACGGAGGCCCACAACCCTAGATTAGGTAGGCAAACCACCGCGATAGGGGAGCAGCCACCGCGAAAGGTGCACCTACGCCGAGGGGTGCGAGCCTACCATGGGAAGGGAAAGAAAAGCAGCCGCTAGCGGCGGGCGCCCAGCCACTACCCACGCTTGGAGGAAGGGCGGATGGGGCGACTGAGGGGACTGCAGCGTGATGGCCCAGGAGTACAAGGGAGCTGGAGATTTCTAGCAAGGGGCCAACAGCGTAATTTGGGCCCTGAGACTTGGCCGAGTGCTTGTGAAGCACTTGGGCCCATGGATTTGAAGGGGCTAGGGGGAGCCAGCGCCCTTGTGGGCATGCCGAGAGGAAGTGAGGCCCAAGACATGGCCGGAGGAAGGCAGTGGACCAAGTGGCACTGGAAGCCATGGAGTCCGGCAGAAGGCAGCCAAGTTGGAGAAGGTCAGAGAGCTTCCGACCTTGTAGATCAGCCGGCTTAAAAGGCCTGAGGGAAGGTTGTCACAAATGTGAGGAGAGAGCCATTCAAGCGACAACCCAAAGGGACTCTTGGAGGCGGAAGAGCATTTGCCCAATTGGAGCAAGAGCGGAAGGGCAAACGGAGGCTCTAGGAAGAGGAAGCAAGCGACTGCCATGGAGGCGCAGGAGTGTGATGGCCACTCAAGCCATCAAAATCCGGACATGGAAGAAGAATTAAGGACCCGCATAATTTGGAAGAGAAGGCCGGAGTGCTGGAGACACAAGACTGCTAGGGGATAAAACCCTACCATAGCTTGTACCAGCTTAATATACTCAGCTAAGTAGTTAACCCAAGAGACACATTAACAATTTTGTATATAAGAGCACCTTTCTCTTTATTAATTAATGCTTTTGTTTTACAAGCACGCTTCCGCGTTTATTAGCATGGTATCAGAGCACCAGCTCTATCGATCCATTTAGCCTGATTCTAGAATGCTATTAGCATAGATAATTTATCTAATCACATAATACAAAAATCTCTCTCAGAGGAATGTGTGATTGTGTGACTAGTAATTCATCTTTGCCTGCACTCTAGATAGTGTTATTATATTCTAAATTAAATGGGATTGTAAATGAGTCTGTGGATTCTACATCATGACGCGGAGATGTGGGCGACGTCCTGATGAGCCCTTCTCACAATTTTGTGGGTAGGCAGCACAGGAATCGTCCACAGCAAGTTGAGCATCAAGGTGGTCGGCGGTGGGTGCATTCTCAACGCCAGCGTCGTCACTGGACATCACCTCCTCCAACGACAAGATCCCACCAGCTCAACTTGGAGGAGAGAGCCCCATCTCCGCACTCCCTACAAGACTCCGGAGTAAGAATTCCCAATAGATTGCGACACACGCACTCAACACACAGATCTGAAGGAAGGTTTAACACCTGGCTCAACACGGATCTCAGTCGGAAGCTTTGCGCATGAGAGTTACCAGCGCTGAGGAGATCCTTCTCGCACAAGTCTGCAGAGGACAATCTCTTTTGCTTAACAGAAGAACGCTTTTCGTGGTGCACGATTTGCCTGCAGTGTTCAATTCACTCGCCGCCTCACCTTGAGATTGGAGCGCAAATTGGACCTTTGTCTGCACGAGCTCCGCTGGTTGCCACCTACTTGCCGACCTTGGTGCCTACACGCGAGGACCCATCCATGGCGTCGTAGTGTGGGCGATCAGATCCAGAGGGGCGCGCCGACTGGGATCCCAGCCTTCAACCTCGGAGGGGATCACAAGTAGGTGCAGAAAGTGCACAGACACCAGACCCCAATCAGCACCTTTGCCTAGGTTGACGGTTGATGAGTCCTGCCACCTGTCGTAAATTCATGATCACCTGTGGCGTTTCATGTTAGTTTGCACATTTTCGTATCTAACCTAAAGCGATCGAGTAACGCCACGACTTTTTAGATGTCGTTTCATTTTCTCTCATGTCGTATGACTTGGGTTACTGCTTGGGGATTCGAGGGGACTTTGGATGAGGATTTAGCCACGATCTCCTTTCTTCAATCCTGCAGCCTCAATTCCTCGTGATTCAACCCTCCCCACATTTAGAGTACCATCTCCTCGTTAACATGGGTTCCGCTGCTCGGCATTATATTCGGTGAATTCAAAGAAAAGATCGCTTGATGGCAAACTGTTACTTAGAGCTGAGAGCACGAATGCAAGCAACCAACGCGAGGGATGTTTGGGAGTACGCGATGGGAGCATCGCCAATCCACACTGGTCCCATCTACAATGCAAATCAACCAACAATGTATGAGAAGGCGAATGGGACAAAGGGAACAAAGTAGCTTTCGCCATCTTGCCGTCTGGTCGGATGCTGAACTGTCATTGAGGTTGAGTTCCTGCACAGCATGCTGCAACTCGACTCAAATTTGACACGCATATGTACAATGTGTGTACCTGATGAATCACAAGGATTTCCACTGCTCGTGATAAGGAAGGAGACCTCGTGGACCCGAGTGGAATTACCAAGTTGAGGCTTCAAGGAGCACAATTAGCTGCGCTAGGTGCCAAGATCATTGAGGTCAAAATGGTTGCCCAGCTGTTTACTGCCTTGCCCTCATCCTACCAAACGTTTATCTCCTGATGAATTGCCCTCTCTCTCACTGTATGCCGCTGAATCAACCTTATAACCTCGAACTCCGAACATCGTGTTGGGGCCTCTCAAGAGGAAGCCAAAGACACAAACCAGTGTCGTGGCCTTTGAGCAAGAGGAGAAAAGGTTCTTTATGGCAAGCCGCTTTAGAAAGGGAAGGGGAAAGAAGAAGACTCACCACAGCCTCAGCGGTTCGTGGCTCGAACTCATCTCCTCCATCAAACGGTGGTACGCGGCAGTAATTGGTGCCAAATTGCTGGTCACTGGGAGAGGGACTGCCGCAAGAAAAAGTCTGGAGACCCAAAGAAGGATCCTCGACCTGAAGCACATGTTGCTGCCAAGGACAAGGGATCTTCTCCACACAAAGCAATTATGATCATTCTGTAATAAGAATGCTGGCCGTCGATCCACAAACTCTTGGTTTATAGATTCTGGTGCTACGTCTCATGTCTGTAATAACAAAGACTGCTTTTACATAATCAAAATGTATGTCCCAAAGACAAATATTATGGGGACTCTGAGGCATAGACGACGGGAATGGCTACATTCTACCTTACCTTGGGATGGGTCCGAAATCTGTCGGAGGATGTTCTCTATGTCCCCGCCATGTCGAAAAATTTGCCGGGCCATTAGGGCACGACTAACTGGAAAGTATGGTTTCTCCTTTGAGCATAAGTGCTGTCAGATGACCCGGCCCTGCACTGGAAAGTGTATTGCTAGAGGTCACCTTGGTAAATGAGCTATACCGCGAACCTCGTCACCGACGCAAGCTTATGTTACCTCAACCACCTCTGAAGCAAGTCTTTGGCATGCTAGGCTTGGACATGTAAATAGGGAAAAGTTGAACCTTATGTCTTCACTGGACATTTACAGGGAGAAACTGCCCTCCTATTTCAAGCAGCTGCCTGTCTGCCAGTCTTGTGTCCTCTCAAAGCAGAAGGAGCTTCCCTTCAAAAACAAACAGGCACAGAGGGCTCCGGCAGTGCTGGACCTCATACATGCTGACATTGCTGGCAAGCTGCAGGTTAAGTCACTGGGTGGCGCAGAGTATTATCTCACCTTAACGGACGATTACTCTCGCTACACTTGGGTCTTCCCACTCCAAGAGTGATGCTTGAGTGTATAGAAACCTCGATTTCTATGGTACATGCAGGACAAACCGGTAATCCGTGAAGTGCTTTCGATCGAAATAGCGGGGAGTTCTGGTCGCCAATATGATGTGCTATTTGCAGCTCATGGATCATTCGCCAGCTTGCCATTCCATACTCAACAAACGAGTAGCCGAACGAAGAACCAGAGACTGATGGGTATGACAAGGAGCATGCTTGGATGGGCGGTTTGCCCAATACCTCAAGGTGCCCTTACTCATGACTCTACATACTTAATGTGAGTTCCTCGACAACTTCATTACCTGGCAAAACTCCCTATGAGGCGTTCTGGAAGAAGAAGCCCACTTTGTCAAGATCATGGGTGTTCGGCTCCACAGCATATGCATATATTCCTAAACAGAAGAGGCGCAAGTTAGATGACAGGGCTAGGCCCTTGCTTTTTCTTGGCTATTCAGAAGTTTCAAAGGCATATAACCTGTATGAGCCTGCAACCCATAAGGTGGTGTTGGCACGTAGTGTTACCTTGACGAGCTTACCCAAGGGCAAATATATTTCGGACAGATACTACGCCTCCTCACCGCAGAGTTACAAGTACATGAAGAGACCAAAGCTTAGTCATACTTGATGCAGCAAACCAAGTTTCACCTCAACACGTGGTTCAACAACCAGCAGTGAATTACCCTGATTCAGATGGCGAGGACTTTCTACCTGCCATGTCTTGAGGATCAGGAGATCCTCGCAATGACCCACATGTTGACCGAGGTTTCTTGACCGAGATGAATATTCGATTCCATGTGTTCTCGAGATCCGATGAAATAGCCGAATTATCAGATGGTGAATTCCCGACTGTCCAAGCAGTGGGAGTACCGCACGCAGCCCACTGCGTGGTTGATGAACCCATATCCTACACGTGGCTTAATGCTCACGTGAGCACCGGATAACCACTTTACCGTGCACTTGATTTTCGACGAGGCTCTCAAGCTCATGTTGCAGACTTCACCGTACCTGAAGTTCGCCCAGACCCACAAACGTATGAAGAGGCTATTAATGGCCCTGATGGCCCTCACTGGCGCACTTCAATAGATGATGAGTATGCTTCACTCTTAAAAAACAACACCTGGGAGCTCGTGGACTTACCTGAAGGCAGGAAGCCCATTAGCTGCAAATGGGTGTTTAAGACGAGTTGAAAGGGGATGGACCCATCGCTAGATACAATCTACCGGGTTGCTCGTGGATTTAGCCTTCCGGCATAGATTATGGTGACACTTTCTCACCAGTAGTAAAGCCACCTTCTGTTCGGATTCTCTTGGCTATGGCAAGAGGCATCCGGAGGTACAACAAATGGATGCACCGCCTTTTGTGCATGGGGAACTAGAAGAGACCTCGTATACGCAACAAATTACACAAGGGTACATCACAAACAAATGTAAGTGCAAGTCGTTGAAAACGATATATGGTCTTAAAATAATCACCCGGTACATGTTTTGATAATGATCTTCAAGAAGCTTGGTTTCCTCGGTCCCGCAGAGCACTAATGTTTTTACTCCGATGGCTCATGCTCACATTCTAGCTCTTTATGTTGACGACTGTGTGCTTCTTAGTAATAGTACTGAATAGCTTGATAAGGTGAAGGACATGCTGCGCAAGGAATTCGAGATGACCGACCAGGGTGATCTACATTGCCCTCGTTGCATATGATCCTCACCGATCCCATGGTCAGGTCACATTACATCAAACAAGTACATTACGGAGATACTTAAAGGTTTCACTGAACGAGGTAAAGATTCAGAGCCACTCTCCAGTGGGAGAAACTTACGCCGCCATGTCCCTCGTAATGAACGTGAACTTGAGGACATGCAACTTGTTCCTTGCGCAGGCGGGCTATCGCTCGATCTTTTAACCGACAAGACTGACATTGCCATTTTACCTCGATGGTCTCACAGTTTTTGAAGTCTCCTCGGACGGCGTGATTGGGCAAGCGTCAAGAGGATTTACAGATATCTAAAAGGTACCATCTCATATGGTCTGCAATACACCAACAGTGGGAGTAACAAGCTAGAACTTATCTCATATGCCGATGCCGATCGGGCCTCTGGCGCGACACCGTGAAGAGTCTGTCTGCATCCGCTTCCTTTGGTGTCCGTACTATCACCGGAGCTCAGAAGCACTTCCTCGTAACTCCTGCTCACCGCCGAGTATAAAGCTCTCACCGATGCCTCGCAGGTCGAGTGAGAGACAGCCGGAGTCGATGAATCAAGACAAAGTCCAACACCGCTATGTGACAACATGAGCGCACTGTCTTGTCTCCAACCCTAGGTTTCATGCCGTAACCAAGCATATAGAACTCTATCATCACTACATTAGGGACACAAATTGAACGGGACATAGTCAAGGTTGAGTATGTTAGCACACATTTAAATACTGCAGACATATTTACCAAGGGCTTCCCAAAGCCAAACACTTTCAAGACATGGCCGCTTTTAGGTCTCAAGGAGTTCATCCCTAGCATGTCTCAATGCTACATTCTCGTGGAGGACCTGCACTAGCCTCTAGGGTTTGTGCACACCACAATCGAGAGGTCTCGCCTTGGTGGCTCATGCCACAACCATTAGGCCCCAGTCTTCACGAGGTGCCACCCTAGGTTCAAGTCCATTCTGCACAGGTCACAGCCTTTGGTCAGTCACATGTCTGCTTAGAGGATGAAGCTCAATGAAAATTCTAGGCGTAAGCAGCACATGGTTTAGGTAGGAATTTACTTACAGGGTAGAGCTTTTTGCCGCACAGGGGGCACAGCCTGCTTCTGTAAGCACACACACTACAGTCTCTAGAACCACGACGCCTTACTCTATTCACCTCAATGTCGTCAAGAGCTTCATTCATGCAGCTAGTTTCTTCCACACCTCTACGCCCCCGCCTGCCCCGCCACCTCAAGCTTTTATGTCCGTAAGCTTCTCTCCTGCGCAAGTGTTGCAAACATGGGGCCACACTGTGCAGAGCGATGTGAGGTCTTCGAGAGCACGAGCTCTTGCCACGAGGGCTGCCTCCACTTCTCCCTCACCGCCTTGAGTTGGGCATGTATGATGTTTGTGCATGCTCGCTTTGAGGCGCCGGAGATTCTGGCCCAGTCCAACTTATAAGCTGGAACACCGTGGCGGCGAGGGTGTCGGCCGGCCAGGCTATTATGAGCGCAGCGCCACGGCCGGAATCACTCTTCGTTGCCAAGCGCCACGCCTGCCCGGCCCCGGCCGGCGCTTGCCTCCTTCCCATTGGTGCGCCTGGAGCCATGCTGGGAGAATTGCCGCGTGGAGCCTGAGTGGGTCCTCGTTCTTCGTTGTGTTACCGCCGCCTTAAAGGTGTAGTACCTACGCCTTAAGAGGGCTTAAATGGAGAACTCCATGAAAGCGCACGTGTTCAAGAGGGGAGTAGCTGGGCGTAATGCTATGTAATGATGCTCTATTCAAACCTATGGTTGCATAAGCTATGTAGGTTTAGTGGGAGTGTTGGGGATAAAACCCTACCATAGCTTGTACTACAGTTAATATACTTCAGTTAAGTAGTTAACCCAAGAGACACATTAACAATTTTGTATATAAGAGCACCTTTCTCTTTATTAATTAATGCTTTTGTTTTACAAGCACGCTTCCGCGTTTATTAGCAAAGACCAAGAACCGCGAGGAATTGAGCGAAAAGGGTGATCGGGCGGGAAGGGCTTGCAAAACAATTGGGACTGGAGCGAGAAGGTCCCAGAGGAGGAGCACCACAAGAAGGTGGATAGGATGTCAGTGGTGAGGAAGAGGCGATTTTGGGCGACTATGCCCTTCAAAGCACCCAACCAAAAGTGAAGCGAGGAGGAGAATGTGACCTCCATGTCAAGGTGGGAGAATTGACCACCGCGAGAGACGCCCACAAGGGTAGGTGTGAAGATGGAGAGTGGCCCACGGAGATTGATGATCTCCAAATGCATCATAGCTTGGGGCTCACCTCCACAATAGATTTTGAAGGCCAACAATGAAGGTGCTACTTGGCCAAGAGGAGGACATTGGGTCCTCATGATGATGATGAAGGAGCAAGAAGTGCTGAGGCCCCGATTTTGACGAGGCTAAGACATGGACTGAGGAACTGGGAGCCTGGAAGGTGGAGAAGGAGCAGCACCAGAGCAAAAGGATGGCGGAGAGCAAGGAGGGGGACCCTCAGGGGTCACCCTACCACGTAGGTCCCACCACGGTCCGCTGACTACCGTAGACAACCACGCCCGTAGTCCGCCAGACCACCGGGCAGCCGCAGCGGGCTGTTGGGAGCCGCCGCGAGGCCCCGGCCGGGAGGAAGGAGCCGGGGCCGTGACACACCCCCAGAAGGAGAGGAGGTGGGGAGACAACCCACCGGAGGAGACCAAGGACGGGTCCACCCGAGGAAGGGAGGGTAGGAGAAGTTCCCTCACCACGAAGGGAAGAGCCAGGCTGGAGAAGACCAACGCAAAAGGCCCGAGAAGTTAGACATAGGTCAAATTGGGGAAGAAGACTTTTGAAAATGCTCCATGATAGGTATGGACAACCAAACAGAGGAAGAGCAAGGAGATCTCCACCCAAGAGACATCACCGAGAAGAAGGAGAAGAAGGAGAAGGATCGACCACCATGGTAGGTAGTCACCACCGTAGTCCGCGACACACCGCCGTAGGGGCGCGAGGCGGAAAAGGAGGCGGCGGAGGGGGAGGCGCCGGAGGACCGGAGGAATCAGGCCACCCCGCGAGATGGAGGAAGGGGCAAGATTGTACTTGCCCCACACATAGGAAGATGACAAGGACCGGGAAGGCAAGAGCAAAAGGAGGGCGAGGGAGCCAATCCACAACGCCCTACCCCAAAGGTGAAGACTAGATATGGTCAAAGACCATAAATGATGAGAGGAAGAATAGAAAGGATAGTGATGTAATCGACATCCTTTAAGGATGATCTTAGGTGAAGTTACTAGAATAGAATTTACCAAGGATCGACAATAGATTAGGTGCCGAAATGTCAAGGTAGGAAATAATAGAATATTGGAAAAGGTGACCGCAGAGGGTCACCCAAGGGAGGTTGTATGTGGAAGGCCTCCTATAAGAGGAGGAGGATTTCACAAAGTAAAGTATCATCGCCTCATGCCCACTCATCGAGTCCTTTGCCATTACAGAGGAATTTCGGTTTACCGTGAGCCAACGCAGTGTAGAGAGGAAGTCGCGTGGTCGGAGTGTTGGTGGAGGACTTGCTCGCAAGTGCCTAAACGAGTTGCTCCCTTGTGAATGGTTTGTGAAATTGCTTTGCTTTGGGTGTGTGGCAATGCCTGTGAACTCGGCTTGAGGGTAGACTACAGTGAAGACTCGAGGTTCTGTCGTGTCAAACTCATAGCAACCGCCCAAGGAAGAACTTGCTGGTGGAGGCCGACCCTGTGCCAGCTGTAAAGGGCTAGCCAAGAAGCCCGAATCGAGGTTAGAATAGGAGGAAGAGGATGAGGAGATGAGTAGAGGATTAGAGGTGTAGGTGTTAGTGGAAGGCCATGTGCAGCCTAAGGGACGAATCCCAACTGCAAAAGAGCGCCCCGAGTGGAGAAGAGTGGTCTTAGAAGTAGGGACGAAATTGCGGTGTGGATCTGGGGTCCCCTGGGATAGGCTCGCCGGCGACCGCAATTGTGGTCGCTGTAGGTCGAGGATTGGTGATTTTTCAAGTAGTGCAAGTGAAAATGCAAGAGGGTGAGTAGAGGGCGCCTTGCTCATTTAGAAGGTCGAGAAGTTGTGTCTCTGCGGTGTGATGATCGGTCCATATTCGAACTTTCCACAGTCTCATGGGGCGAAAACCCAACTGACGGCGGCGGTCAGTGATAAGTGTGGCCGCTAGAGTGGGAGGATCGGAAGCCGGGTTTTCCCTACCACACGAGCCTATCTAGAACTCGCCCCGCGGACCTCAAGATGTGAGTAAGCCCACGTTTGAGCGCCTGCCGTGGGTTCAATTTTTAGATGCGGTGACACGCTGGAGGCAAGCCCGGACCTACCTTTACCGGGGTTCTACCAGAGATGGCGTAAGTTTGTGCTCGCCGAGGGACGCAGTCGTTAGGAGGCTCGCATGCACGCGGCGCACCATGTGACCTACACCAACGTCGGCGGTTGAGTATCCCTAGGATGACGGATGAGGAGAAGTTGGATCGGTACTCCCGTGGCGAAGCATGCGATGCGGAAGGATGTGGTGATGCATAGTGCAAGACATTCGAGAGGCGCGGGCAATGATCCTTGTATCACGAGTTTGAAAGGCTGGGTACAAGCCAACTGGGGCTCGGGTCGAGGGGGAGGCCACTCCGATGGAGCTCTGACGATTCGAGGCATTCCGTGGGCGGTCTATACGCCACGCAGTATGGGGACATCGGCGCCGCGGCGCAGAACTCCCGCACGCAGGAGTCGGACGTGACGAGGAAGGCGGTTCCATAACAATCGGAGGAGGTAGTGAAGTGAACCTTGCAGCAGGCGGGCGTTGCCGGCATGGAAAGCGGGGGCCCCTGATGGGTCGCATGTTGGAGGGGCACCTGGCCGGGCAGCGGTAAGCCTCGATACGACAATTATTCAGGGGGCCATATCAGCAGGGATACCTTGCGAATATTTGATCGATTGCGGTGCGAGTACTAATTTCTGTCCCATTGTTTTGCAAGGAAGGCGGTGCTGGATCTGGCAGCCTGTGGTGCAATTAGCCAGCTACACACAGCCTTGGCCCGTAAACCTACGGATGGGAGGCGTCAAGGTGAGCGACTCCAGGTGGTAAGGTTAGATTTCAGAAGGTTTTGACCACGAGCATGCGGAGGAGCATCAAGAAGAGGGGGATGACTGTTGTCATCAAGGCCTCGAACTTTCACACAAGTCTCATGGGACGAAACCCAACGACGGGCGACAAAGGGATAAGTGTGGCCGCTTAGAGTGGGAGGATCTCGAAGCTCCGGGTTTTCCCTACCACACGAGCCTCCTTAGAACTTCGCCACGGACCCTCAGTTATGTGAGAGTAGCGCCACGTTTCTTAAGGGAGCCGCCTGCTATGGGGGTTCAATTTTAGATGCAGTGACACGCGGAGGCAATCGGACCTACCGGCCGAGTTCTTAAGGTATGGTGCGCTAAGTTTGTTCTGCCGAGGGACCATGGTCGTTAGGAGAAGCTCAGCATGCCTGCAGTCAAGACACTAATCAGAGGCACCCACACCACCGAGTGCTCGGCTGGTAATGAGTATATCCTAGGATGACGGATGAGGAGAAGTTGGATCGGTACCCTGTACCAAAGCATGCAGGAAGGATGTGGTGATGCACGCCAAGTGCAAGACATTCGAGGAGATCATGATGCGCCAGCTGACTGCATCACGAGTTTAGCATGGGTACAAGCCAACCAGGACGCCTGGGCAAGTGGGGAGGCCACTCCGATGGAGCCCTACGCATTCAGCATTCAAAGTGCTATACCGCTAACAAGTATCGCCCGCGATCGCCCATGTAATTTACTCGAGGAGCTGGACGTGGAGGGAAGCGGTTCCATAACAACGGAGGAGGTAACCGTAAGGAACCTTGCACGGGCGTTGCCTGCATTGAAACGGGCCCCTGCCAGCAGTGAGGGGGTCGCATGTTGGGCGGGGGCCGACTTGGTCAGATCAAAACGGCCAAGCCTCGAGATACCATAATTATTCACAAAGGTATATCAACGGATACCTTCCCGAATCTTGATCGATTGCGGAAGTAGTACTAATTTCCGCCCCATTGTTTTGTAAGGAAGGCGTGTTCGATATCCGGGTGCACCTGTAATGTGCAATTAGCTAATGGCTAACTACACACGCCCGTAAACCTACCATGGGAGCGACTGTGAAAGGGTGAGCAATTCGCGGGTGGTAAGGTTAGATTCGAAGGTTTCACCACGAGCATGCGGAGGAGCATCAAGAAGAGGGAGGCACGGATGACCTCGCTTGTCATCAAGGAGAGGCTCGCCCTACGACGACGACAAGCTTGGCCCTCAAGGTGATGCTGGGATTACTCAAATCATGACCGATTTCCGGGGCGCCTTGTCAACACCTGCGCGGGGTTGCCACCATCCGTGAGTGTTGACCATCGGATTGAGCTTGTGCATGATTTCATAAACCCCCATCGAATTATACCTGATGTCCCCGTTGGAAATTCAGAGTCAACTTTGCGGTGGAAGAGTTGCTCACGCTAAAAGGGCTATAAGACCTTCCAAATCGCCATATGGGGCACCCATTTTGTTTTCGCGTAAGAAGAACTAAGTTACGCATGTGTATTGACTATCGGGGGTTGAACAACCTCACTAAGAAGAATACATTTCCTCTCCCTCGCATTGATGAATTGTTGAGGGATCGGCAGGGGGCCCGCTACTTCTCAAAGTTGGACTTAGGTAGTGGCTACCATCGATCGTGATTGCTGCGGAGATGAGGAGAAGACGGCCTTACTGTGTATGGCCACTATGAGTGGCTTGTTATGTCGTTTGGCATGACAAACGCCCCCGATCATTCCAAACGCCATGAACGATGTTTTCATGGCCTAATCAACAAAGGTATTTTGGTCTACCTTGATGATACACCGTTTATGGTAGGGATAGGGCGAGCACCAGAACCTACGCGAGGCCCGCTACCGCTCGAAGCATCAGCTGTATGTCCAAGCCTCAAGTGTGAGATACTACGGTGGTAGAGTATCTTGGGCACATTGTCGAAACCTAAGATTCGCCCACTCCAACCAAGGTGGTGGTCCGAGAATGGCCACTCCATCACAAACACGTGATGTACAAAGTTTTCTTGGCCTCGCATCTTACTATAGAAAATTTATCTTGGGTTTCGCTTAAGATGCACTGCTGACGCCTTATTGCGTTAGGGGTGGCATGGCGTGGGGAGGCGAGGAGGCCGCCTGCATCAAGCGGCGCCACCACCGCCCCCGCCCCTGCATACCGACCCGTCCGTGCCATTTATCATTACCACAGACGATCCGATATTGTCAGAGGCCATTCTACAGGACAAGGAAAGGGCCGTAGCCTACCGGAAGCTTAAGGGCCCGAACTCAATTGGACGACAAGCGAGAAGGAGACGCTAGCCTGTGTACTCGCATTAAAATCGGGCGTTGTTTTCTTGAAGGGGTAGCTTTGACCTCGAGATGCACCAACGCTTGTTTACTTACGCATACAGCATCTCTCTCAGCCCCGTGGCTTGAATTGCTAGCATTTCGTGATACTATCCGTTATGTCAAGGGCGGCGAGAATCAGTCGATGCCCTTAGTCGATTGCGACTAATACTCACACGAGGTACAGTCCAGCCAACTGCACGTGAGACTGTGAGGCCCTTAGCGATCACACCGCGGCGCATCCAAGGCGATTCAGAGGGCTCCAGATTGGCAAATCGCTGGATGGTTTATCGCGGTATAGGCCGCTTGTTTGTCCCCAACCGCCACATATCCACCCAAATCATTGAGAGGCTCATAATTCCCTCCGCCGGCCATCAAGGTGTTCACAGGACCACACCCCTCGCTCAATACCCTACTTTTGGCCTTTTACTCAACGACGTCATGACCACGTCACTTTATGCTCCATCAAGATAACAAGCCTTGAGGTACACGCCTTCTCCAACCCTTGCTGGCCCTCCGATGCCTTGGGAGCAGTGACTCTTGATTTCATCACCCACTCCGCGGACGACAAAGGCTTTTAATGCTATTATTGTGTTCACCGATAAGCTCACCCGCCACGCCCTTCTTCATCCCACGCAGATACCTACGGAGGAGACCGCCGACATCTTTCTTAAGGTTGTCTATCGTGCTCATGGCTTACCCCGATCTCTTGTAAGTGATCGCGATCCCTCGCTTCACATCCGAGTTCGGCGTGATACATGCGGACTTCAAACCAAACTCGCTTTCTCCACGCCTTCCACCCCTCGAATCGACGGGCCACCAAACGGCCAACCGTGTTCTTGAAGATATGTTGCGTATATCCGGCACTCATCGTGACCAATGGGCCACCTATTTGCATTTTATGAGTTTGCCTACAACAACGCCCCCAGCCACTGTGTCTCCCTGCCTCTTCAACAAAGGCTTCCACCACGACTGCCTCCGCCTCCCTCCTCACTCCGTCTCACACGGAGTTCCCTGCCGCCTCACCATTCAACAACAAGCTCGCCCCGCCCATGAGGCCCGAACCGTGTGCTCAGATGCACTGCCACCGCACTCTCTTCGTGTCACATTATGTCCGCTCTCGCCCCGCCACCTTCCCCTCTCTCTTGGTTTGCAAGCTCTCCCTGCCTAGGTCCCTATCACCAAGCACAAGTTGGCCTCCTTGCTTTTGAGCTCACCTCCCTCCCCACCGCTTGCATCCTGCTTTTCACGCCTCTCTCCTCAAAACCATTTCATGGTTCCCTCCCCTATCCCCTCGCCTCTATCCCCACCATACACGGGCCCGGTCAGTCGAAGCTATTTTCGTCCATCGCCTTGTGGTAAATCGCTACCAATTCTCGGTCCTCCTGGAAGGGGTATCCCTCACCGATGCCACTTGGGAACCCCTGTCTCACCTTCTGAGCGCCCCCAGGCATCTTGCGCTTCACCAACACCACCTTCCTTCCTCCCTTAGGTGGTGAGCTTCTTCTTCCCGGTGAGTTGTCACGACCCATGCCTAACCATGACCTAGCCCGATCTCGAAAGCATAGTAACTTGAATCACGGGCCGTAGGATACGCGCCAAGTAGACGCGAGCGTGGCCCGTGATTGCATTCTTTCTCTCTTGTATAAAAGCAGCTCGGCTTAAGCAAATGATCTTTTGTTGTGTGGAACCACTCCCGGTGTAGGTCCGCTCGGCCTAGTCCCATGACCATCACACCAAAACTAAACCCTATGATGGGAACCACACCTAAATCTAAAGATAAGACATTTTGGACATGTATGTGAAACGGGCTCCAAAAACCCCTGCTTTTGACCACCCTTTACATAAATAGGATCACTTCTATTTTTGCACAGAATTGATCAACCTAAAAGTGCATGCACCCTCTTCGGTTCGCACAATTCTGACTTGCTCAAAAACCATACCAAAAGAATGGGCTCTAGGAGGCAAACAATTTGATAAACAACCTTGAAAGAGTTAAATAAGTAATATCGGAATTTTGGCACCATAGTTACTATAGCTCTTTGGCGTAAAATGAAATATTCTGAAAGGTAAAATTATTATAATAAATATATAATTTAAAATTACCTGCCTACAAAAAGTTTAACCTATTAGGTAGTGGGCTGACTAACAGGCGATTAGGAGACTACCTAATAGTACCTAATGTGTCCAAATGGCTTAAGGACACACATTTATATGAACGTGGTTATTGAGTATCTTACGTTTAGGTACTTAGATGGGGTGCCTAGAGAGTGGAACCCCTTGGTGCTCTTTTAACTTAGGCACTCCATGGTACAAGTTGTGAAGTACCAATTTCTATGATAAGAAAATTTCATCTAAGTGGACTATAATAGACTTCCTCTATTTCTTCTACTATGGTTGTCACTATCTATAAGTATGTGATAGTTATTATCTAGAAGTATGTACATGTGAGGCACATGTCCAATGTTCAAGGTTAGCATTCATGTGTCCAATATTCAAGGTGAAGTGACAACTCAAGCTTGATCTCATTAACCATATAGGTAGTATACATATATATCTCTCATATACACACAAAAATAATTATATATAATTCTAGTATATATAATACTATTATAATTATATAATATAATTATATAATATATAAGTTTATATATAATAGTATTATATATACACACATAAAAAGAATACACTAAGTAGGTAAAGAAAATCTGAAGAAAAGGGACAAGCAACAAAGCAATTATATATGACTGTTTTGTCCGTTGTCAAATCCTCATGATCTCATTATTTTGCCTGGCCCGTTAGCTAGTAATAAGTTTAATGATGAGTATTTCACGCCATCGTCTGGCTGCCGCTACCAATTCTCGGTCCTCCTGGAAGGGGTATCCCTCACCGATGCCACTTGGGAACCCCTGTCTCACCTCACGAACGCCCGACATCTTGCGCCAAGATTTCACCAACACCACCTTCCTTCCTCCCTTCGTGGTAAGCTTCTTCCTGGGTGAGTTGTCACGACCCATGCCCTAACCATGACCTAAGCTACCGATCTCGGGAAAGCATAGTAACTTGAATCACGGGCCGTAGGATACGCGCCAAGTAGACGGCGCAATCAGGGCCCGTGATTGCATTCTTTCTCTTGTATAAAGCCCGCGGCTCAGCTTAAGCAAATGATCTTTTTGTTGTGTGGAACCACTCCCCGGGTGTAGGTCCGCTCGGCCTAGTCCCATGACCATCACACCAAAACTAAACCCTATGATGGGAACCACACCTAAATCTAAAGATAAGACATTTTGGACATGTATGTGAAACGGGCTCCAAAACCCCGCTTTGACCATTTTACATAAATAGGATCACTTCTATTTTTGCAATAATTGATCAACCTAAAAGTGCATGCACCCTCTTGATTCGCATAATCGACTTGCTCAAAACCATACCAAAAGAATGGGCTCTAGGAGGCAAACAATTTGATAAACAACCTTGAAAGAGTTAAATAAGTAATATCGAATTTTGGCACCATAGTTACTATAGCTCTTTGGAAATGAAATATTACGAAAGGTAAAATTATTATAATAAATATATAATTTAAAATTACCTGCCTACAAAAAGTTTAACCTATTAGGTAGTGGGCTGACTAACAGCAGTTAGTCAGACTACTACCTAATAGGTTAAACTTTTTGTACCTAATGTGTGTCCAAATGGCTTAAGGCTAAATTGACACACATTTATATGAACGTGGTTATTGAGTATCTTACGTTTAGATTGGTACTTAGATGGGGTGCCTAGAGGGAGTGGAACCCCTTGGTGCTAGTAACTTAGGCACTCCATGGTACAAGTTGTGAAGTACCAATTTCTATGATAAGAAAATTTCATCTAAGTGGACTATAATAGACTTCCTCTATTTCTTCTACTATGGTTGTCACTATCTATAAGTATGTGATAGTTATTATCTAGAAGTATGTACATGTGAGGCACATGTCCAATGTTCAAGGTTAGCATTCATGTGTCCAATATTCAAGGTGAAGTGACAACTCAAGCTTGATCTCATTAACCATATAGGTAGTATACATATATATCTCTCATATACACACAAAAATAATTATATATAATTCTAGTATATATAATACTATTATAATTATATAATATAATTATATAATATATAAGTTTATATATAATAGTATTATATATACACATACAAAAAGAATACACTAAGTAGGTAAAAGAAAATCTGAAGAAAAAGGGACAAGCAACAAAGCAATTATATATGACTGTTTTGTCCGTTGTCAAATCCTCATGATCTCATTATTTTGCCTGGCCCGTTAGCTAGTAATAAGTTTAATGATGAGTATTTCAAGGAGAACTAAGAGCTGAAACATTAGAGGCCTGAAGGATAAGATATCCTTGACATGACAGAGCCAGAGTCCAATATTCACAAGTTATCTGCAGTTGTAATCACAAACTTGCTTCTACTGGCGCTATAAACAGCAGCTGCAGCCGCGAAAGGGACCCTGTTGCGTATGTACACGAGAAGCCGGACGTTACATGCGGAACGTTCAGAAACTAGCCGAATGAGGATTCCAGGCGAAGCCCGTAGAATAGGTGGAACTCTATAATCTAAAGCTCAGATAGCCCCTCGAGAGTGTGTAGTGCACATCTCAGCAACAGCACAGCCCGCGCTTTGAAGCCGGACACAAGAGGAAACAAGGTACCAGCCAAGCGCTGAGGAGCCATTGATACTGCTTCTTCGATTAGGGGAAACAAAGCTATGACCTAAGGACTTTGTATTGTGCGCGTTTGACACCTTTCAGCCCGAGACGTTCGCTTCCTACCTAGGCTTGGTGAACCTACATGTGTACATATGTACGTGAACTCCAAGCGAGCGGCTATCGTTCCCCGTACCCGCTATCTTCCGGCGCCGGTGCCAGTGGGTGTGTGGATTAGTCGGGTATGTTCTACAAAACTCACTTAGGACGTCAGGAGTCCGTTCCTGCAGCTGCAGTAGCCACGGGGTTGCTTATCAGTCTGTCCTCCTATTTGTTGGGTGCAGGTTGTCCTACGCGTTATCGAGTATCGAAACACCAGCTTCACACGGAGGACTCACACCGCCCTGGCCCGGGGGCTATCCTGGGACGGCCTCAGTACGCGCGGCTGCGCATCAGCATATGTATTGATGCGAGTAAGCCAGACTTTTAGTATCGGCACAGTATTAGTGGGCGAAGGTGGATGGCATGCGTGGAGCTTGGTTAGGAGCTCTCTTGATTTGTGGATGCGGCATCAAGCATCACCCGCTCGTGTTATTTTGAGTCCCTCACCCGGCTACATCTGGCTGTCAGCTTTGAAGCGGCCACATGCTGTTGCTGTTCGCGTAGGTAAGGCAAAGTTGCAGCCTTTCTAACTCCCAGTTCGTCCTCACCAGGTCGGCTCCGCTTGCAACTCGTGCGTACTCCGGACGGTAAATTGTGGGCCTTCCACTGTTGGCGAGCCTGCTGGATTTGCTGATCCTCTCACATTGGGCTTGCGGCACCAAATCTCAACTGCACAGCCGCGCGCCAGCCTTTGGGCAGTATGACCCTTGTACAGTACGTCATGGTCAGCGTGACCCTGAGGCCACCTATTCCGAGCTTCTAAACAGGAAGGTAGCCAGAGGGTAGACTGCCGTGCGGTGCCGTGTGTTGCCGTACCTGTGTGTAAATGGCTGGCAACGAGGGATTCAATCCTAATGGTCTCAGGATACTCGTGGTGGACGATAGTGAAGTTCAACTTCTTATTCTAAAGCACATGCTCGTAGGATGCTGCTACAATGGTTAGTTGCCCATGAATGTTGTGTACGTTATGCAGTTGCTTGGGCCTCCGCATTGTGCAATTGCATTATGGTTGTTTTTGCTATCCTTGTCGAGATGGTCGCTGTTGCTTTGTTTTTTTACTCTTCCCATTGGCTTTTTGCAATCATCTTGCCCATGCTGTCATAATGTTCTCTGGCCTGCTCTGCTGCCCTGGGACAGTTACAACAACTAATCGGGCGGAGGAAGCTCTTGCTATGTTGAGAGAGCATCCAGACAATTTTGATTTGGTCCTCAGTGATGTTATGATGCCGGACATGGACGGGTTCAAGTTGCTTGAAATGATAGGACTCACCATGGACTTGCCCGTCATTAGTGAGTTTGACTGGCTCGCAATGTTATTCCCTGCAATCGTGAATGTTAGCTTTCTTGTAACATGCCTGATGTTCTATTGGTTTTGTTGTGTATTCTGCAGTGATGTCTGCTAATGCGGAAACAAGTGTGGTTATGAAAGGAATTACGCATGGGGCATGTGACTACCTTATAAAGCCTGTAAGGATTGAGGAGTTGAAGAACATCTGGCAGCATGTCATTAGGAAGCGAGTGAAGGAACACTTAAAGGATGAAACTGTGGGGGATTCAGATGACATGGCAAGGACCCTAGGAGAACAAGATCAGTTTCCCAAGAAGCGAAAAGAAAAGTTCACTCCACAGGATGAACCGACAGAAGACATAAATAGTTTGAAAAAGGCTAGGGTGCTATGGTCCAAGGAGCTTCATGAGCAATTTGTTCAAGCTGTCAACCATATTGGAATTGACAGTATGTGGGCAAATATTTTTGTTGTGCATTTTCATCTCTTTACGCCTCCCGGCGAGTTAGGTGTCGTTTAGGGGATGTGGTGGTAATCTGTACTGTGATTCGTTGCTGCGAAATGACAGTGTGCCCTTAACTTGTTATGGACAGAGGCAGTGCCAACTCGAATTTTAGAAGTTATGAACGTTCAAGGACTCACTCGAGAAAATGTTGCCAGTCATTTGCAGGTTAGTTTGATGCACCCTGAGTGTCCGTGTACCATGTCAGATTGCAAGCTACCTTTGCTTGGTTGTGTTGTACGTGAACACAGAAATGTTCTAGTTTGTTATGGTGAAGGTTATAGTTTCATGAGCAAGTGGCCTAAGGGCAAACTTATGTGGGTGAGGCCCAATGTTTCTAGGCTGTGCCGTCACTGCCGTTAAGGCCGATGGTTGAGTCATGTTGCCACCAGAAAAAAGTTTTATTTGGACGGGTGTGTACAGAAATATCGGATGTATCTGAAGCGGTTGAGTGGCATACCATTGCAACCGCACCCTGTAGCCTCATTCAAGGCTTCTGGATCTGGAGGTTTTGGAGGCGTAATGCACATCCAACCTGGAGGAAAGATCTCGGCTGCTTCGTCTGGATCCAAAGGAGTGAATCTTGGTTCTGGACCGAACTCCAACCTGGGAAGGGGGGGAGGCGGTGGTGCTCCAATCGATCAATCTACTCTACTCACTTTATCCCAGCTGCAAGAGAGGCAGAGGGCAGCTGCTCCAATAACTACAACAACAAATGCAGGGCAGATGAGCCTGGGATCGAATGTACGAGCTGCAGCTAACTGGCAGTTCCATCCTCTTCAAAGATTGAGCTCTGCCGAGCTGGACAATCTGATGTTTGCAGCCCACGAGGATTGTGTTGTACAGCAACAATTAAACTGCATACCAGTGATAAAAGATGACTTGGGATCGTCGCCTGGGTTGGGAACTATGAGGATTGGGGAAGATATGAGCGTATTGGCAGGCTTGGGGAACTTAGGCTCTGGAGAGATGGGAACTTTGGTGGACTTGAGGACCTCAAAAATGGAGCATGTAGAAGTGGCAGATGTAGGTGAGCTTGGCTTGGATAAATTTAGAGATTTTGGAAGCCCGTCCCCTTTGTCGACGGTTTCAACTATGAGTGGCGGACTAGGGTCGGAATCCAGCTTTGGAACTTACACGGAATTCGCAGCGGGTAGAGAATTT
Source organism: Anthoceros angustus (assembly GCA_010909165.1). Classification (NCBI taxonomy): domain Eukaryota; kingdom Viridiplantae; phylum Streptophyta; class Anthocerotopsida; order Anthocerotales; family Anthocerotaceae; genus Anthoceros; species Anthoceros angustus. The sequence goes on from MU008160.1 coordinate 2,201,875, forward strand.
TTGGCTTCTTCACCGCCAGAATTTGGCCTACCTGTTGTAGGTAGTCTCTTCCAGAGCAAAGGGGATAGAAGCCGAGCAGGTGGGGGGGTTCCATATGGGTCACATTCCTTACACGGCCAAGAAGAGTTTGCTCGTCACAATTGATACATGAACGTTTGGTACTTACCTCTCCCGGCTGCGGACGTCCTTTGCGCCGTGCATGTACAGTCCTAGGGAGGTTATTGCTACTAATCTGCTGCGTGATAGTGATAGGTTGATGAAGTCGAAATGGTTTCGGTTCCCCTGCCAGATTTATTACTTATATTATCGTGCGGGTGAAATATCGGCTGCCCTCTATATTATGTGCGCTTTTAATATATATGTAGTGCCTATGTCCTTATCTTGCCGGTCTTGGACCACCGGGCGTCCCTAGCTAATTTTGTAATTATATTGAAATGAACTCAAGTCCTAGCCAAGATGACATGGTTGGTGAACAGGCAATGGAGGGTACTCGGGCACGGAGGCCATCTCACCATTGGATATGTAGTGTCCGGCTTCAACATCATCTCCTTAGACTAAATTGTCTCGCCACATACAGTCCAGCCCCCCTAATTGGGACCTGGTTCGGAGTGCCTTTGTAGGTCCCATTAAGGGAGGTGGCTCGATTAGATTTTTCTCCATTTAAAAGATAAGAAAATATTATATATTTTAAGCAAAATAAAAATATCCAAAATAAAGAAAATCCAGAATTTGATTGATAGGTTTGACTAAAAATAATTTTTATCTCTTCCCTACATAGTTGCTTGAAAGCTAGCACTCTCTCTAAGCAGCATTATAAACCTCTACCTATCATAAAGGAAAAAGCTTAAAGGAAAAAGCTTAGGTTAGGAGACTTCAATCACATCTAAAAGTCCATTGTGCTTGGAAGTAATCGACAACACTCCTTTGCACCCACAATACTTTGAGATGATGACTAATCACGTGTTCTTAAAGACATTAAGCAACTTTGAGATGATAACTAATCACGTGTTCTTAAAGACATTAAGCAACCCCAAAGAGCCAAAGAGTCAGTAGTGTCATGTGGCATTTGTATTAGGCTTATAAGTTCTTGCTACCTCCAAACTTTTGATGGCATCTTCCATAGTCTGTCGTGGTAGGGGTGGCATTGTTGCTACTTGACAATTATCAGAGGCTGAGGCACGCAACCCGAGAGTGGAGCAAGGAAAAAGAAACACATAATAATTGTATTAAAAGAGTCAAAAGGCTTCTATACAAAATTGAGTCTAAGTTGAATAATGGTTTATATCTATTACGACATATGCAGCTAATTAGTGAGCATGGTTACTAGTAAACCCTAGAGGTCCATAGAGTCGGAGGTGCCAAGGACAAGAGAATCATAGCCGAGAAAGGAGCTAGCAGAAGCATCGAAAATGCCATTACCGGAATAATAGCAGTAGGGACAACGATTCGATTGAGCCATAAAGCTTCATCCGTCAATGCATTGCGTCTCATATATGAAAAAACGAGATGGATTGTTGGTGGGTGGGCCAGCTATTGAGGATGCAGCTTACTGAGTTTGTTAAGATGGATATGACTATGCGTAAAAGATGTAGGTGATTGAGCTTACTATAAGTATATAGAAGTGGGTAAATGGGAAACATATACCCCATATTGAGTAGGAAACGTGAGTGACACTTTTAAAGTTTAAAAGGTGAGACCAACTAGCAATAGCACATTCAGCTCTTTGACCATTGTCTTTGTGTTGTTTGCTCAAAGTAGCTCTTCATTTGTGTTTTAAGGCCTCGTTTAGGTGGTCTTAGTTTTACTGAACACTTGCTTTCTTAATAACTCCTGACCCTCTTGAAGCATGGCTAGCTTCCAATATCAACAAAAACAATAGTCAAAGAGTTGAACCTGCTATAGCTAGCTGGTCTCACCCTTTTAAACCCTAAAAGTGTTACTCACGTTTCCTACTCAATATGGGGTATATGTTTCCCATTTACCCGCTTCTATATACTTATAGTAAGCTCAATCACCTACATCTTGTATGCATAGTCATATCCATCTTAACAAACTCGAGCTGCATCCTCAACACTCCCACTGCACACAGTTTGCCTTAATCCAACTACCTCTCTACACTTCTCAAACTTGAACTTGCTCAAAGCCTTGGTCAAGAAATCTGCAGCCATATCCTCCGTTTTGCAATACTCAAATGTAACCTCCAACATTTCATACTTTCACGAACAAAGTGATGTTGGATATCAATATGCTTTGTCCTTGAGTTGTGCATAGGTTCTTGCTCAATGCCATGCTTCCTGGTTGTCACTTTGAAGAATAGTTGGCTGCACTTGTTGATACCCAATTTCTTCCATGAACCTTCTCAACCAAATGGCTTCCTTTGTACCTTGTGTGGATGCCATGTACTCATCCTCCACTATAGACATTGCAGCTTGGTTGCTTTTGCTATTCCAACTAATGGCACCTCCCCTAGGATAAACACATATCCGGTTGTGGACCTTCGATCATCAAGATCGCTCCCCAATCCGAGTCACAATATCCAGCGATGCACGCCGTTCATTTGAACATACTTGGACATGCATTTGAACATGAAAACTCAAGGTACATGTCATGTGTGCCTTTCAAGTACCTCATTATCCTCTTCACTGCAATCCAATGTGGCTTTCCAGGATTTTGCATATATTGGCTCACAACTCCTAGAGCTTTCCCAAGATCCGACGAGTTGCAACCATGGCAAACATCAAACTGCCCTTGTCTGCAAAGGAATGTTCTTCATCTCCTCCTCCTCGTGATTGCTTGTAAGACATTGGTCTTTGCTAAGCCTCATATATGAAAAACGAGATGGATTGTTGGTGGGTGGGCCAGCTATTGAGGATGCAACTCGAGTTTGTTAAGATGGATATGACTATCGTAAAGATGTGGTGATTGAGCTTACTATAAGTATATAGAAGTGGGTAAATAAAACATATACCCCATATTGAGTAGGAAACGTGGTGACACTTTTAAAGTTTAAAAGGTGAGACCAACTAGCAATAGCACATTCAGCTCTTTGACCATTGTCTTTGTGTTTGTTTGCTCAAAGTAGCTCTTCATTTGTGTTTTAAGGCCTCGTTTAGGTGGTCTTAGTTTTGCAATTCTGAACACTTGCTTTCTTAATAACTCCTGACCCTCTTGAAGCATGGCTAGCTTCCAATATCAACAAAAACAATAGTCAAAGAGTTGAACCTGCTATAGCTAGCTGGTCTCACCCCTTTTTAAACCCTAAAAAGTGTTACTCACGTTTCCTACTCAATATGGGGTATATGTTTCCCATTTACCCACTTCTATATACTTATAGTAAGCTCAATCACCTACATCTTGTATGCATAGTCATATCCATCTTAACAAACTCAGTAAGCTGCATCGTCAACACTCCCACTCAGCGCACCTGAGTTTGCCTTAATCCAACTACCTCTCTACACTTCTCAAACTTGAACTTGCTCGAAGTCTTGGTAAAGAAATCTGCAGCCATATCCTCCGCTTTGCAATACTCAAATGTAACCTCCAACGATTTCACTTTCACGAACAAAGTGATGTTGATATCAATATGCTTTGTCCTTGAGTTGTGCATGGTTCTTGCTCAATGCCATGCTTCCTGGTTGTCACTTTGAAGAATAGTTGGCTGCACTTGTTGATACCCAATTTCTTCCATGAACCTTCTCAACCAAATGGCTTCCTTTGTAGCTTGTGTGGATGCCATGTACTCATCCTCCACTATAGACATTGCAACAGCTTGGTTGCTTTTGCTATTCCAACTAATGGCACCTCCCCTAGGATAAACACATATCCGGTTGTGGACCTCGATCATCAAGATCGCTCCCCAATCCGAGTCACAATATCCAAGCGTGTCGCTCATTTGAACATACTTGGACATTTGAACATGAAAACTCAAGGTACATGTCATGTGTGCCTTTCAAGTACCTCATTATCCTCTTCACGCAATCCAATGTGGCTTTCCAGGATTTTGCATATATTGGCTCACAACTCCTAGAGCTTTCCCAAGATCTGGACGAGTTGCAACCATGGCAAACATCAAACTGCCCTGCTTATGTCCGCAAAATGTTCTTCATCTCCTCCTCCTCGTGATTGCTTGTAAGACATTGGTCTTTGCTAAGCCTCATATCTAAGCAGGCGTTGCAATTGGCCTGCAATCAGTCATTCCAAAACGATCCAAGAGTTCCTCAATGTACTTTTGTCCAAGCTTGATTGTTCTCCTCACCTGTCTCTAACCACTTGAATGCCAAGGCAATAGTTGAGCTCCCCAAGTCCTTCATTTCAAATTGTCTTGACAACATCTCCTTTACCTCATTGATGGCATATATAGATGCGCTCAACAAAATGAGGTCATCCACGATATGGAGAACTTTGGATATGTAGATGCTCTCATTAGATGTGCATTGTTGAAATCCTTGCTCCTTTAAGAAGGCAGTGATCTTCTCATACCAAGCTCTAGACCCTTGCTTCAATCCATAGAGAGCTTTCTTCAAATTGCACACCAAGCTCTCCTTGCCTTCTTCGATATACCTTTCAGGTTGCTCCATATAAATGTTCTCCTTCAAGTCTCCATTGAGAAATGCAGTTTTTACATTCATTTGATGAGTCTCCGAATCATCAATTGCTCCCACTGCAAGTAAAGTCCTTATTGACACAAATTTGGCCACTGGAGCAAAAGTCTCATTGTAGTCGATGCCTTGTTCTTGGCTATATCCCTTCACCACCAATCTTGCCTTTTATCTCTCAATCTGACCACTAGAATCTCTCTTGATTCTAAACACCCATTTGCTCCCAATAGCATTCCTTCCTGCAAGGAGGTTAATACCCATGTGTCATTCTTCCTCAACGACTTCATCTCATCATCCATAGCTTCTTTCCATTGCTTTGCATCCTTCCCTTGTAGTGCTTCAGCTATCATTCTTGGTGTTGAGGATGCAGCTTACTGAGTTTATTAAGATGGATATGAATATGCGTAAAAAATGTAGGTGATTGAGCTCACTATCAGTGTACAGAAGTGGGTAAATGGGAAACATATACCCCATATTGAGTAGGAAACGTGAGTAACACTTTTAAAGTTTAAAAGGCGAGACCAGCTAGCTATAGCAGGTTCAGCTCTTTGACTATTGTCTTTGTGTTGTTTGCTCAAAGTTGCTCTTCATTTGTGTTTTAAGGCATCGCTAGGTGGTCTTAGGTTTTGCACCTGAACACTTGCTTTCTTGACACTTGACCTCTTGAAGCATGGCTAGCTTCCAATCTCAACAGCCAGCCATGTTCAGTTCGAGATGAGGCTGATATTCAATCGATGGCTTTCTGCAATTCGGAGGACCGTGGACTTGATAAAGCTTCCTTGTATGACATGGTGTGTTAGGTGGCTGCTTATTGTGAAACAGCACTTGATAAAGCTTCCTTGTATGACATGGGTGTGTCGTGGGTCATTATTGTGGAAACAGCAGAGTTGATGAAGGTTGTGAAGCTAACTCGTGGTCGTTGCTCATCGTGTACTGTAGAGGATGGTATTGGGCCGTTGTGACCTTGAGGTAAGTATATCTCCGGTATGTAAGGAAGCTCCTTCCATTCCGACGGGGACGATGTGGCCTAGTTGAATGTCGAGGAAGGTCAAGTGGTATCCATAGGTATTAGTGTCTTAGGGTCCCGCATATCATGTCGAAAGCGAGTGGGGTCGACAAAAGGGAGCTAAGGAATGTCTAAAGGTTGAGAGTCCTGCCTGCATAGAGTCTAGGAGACAAATGATTCGTGTTCGTGGAAAAGTATACACGTCATTAGGATCGAGGGCTCGGAGGAAAACGGCCATAGATGGTAGGTTGAGGTAAGGGGCATGGTTGTTAAAAGACTCAAGGTGAGTACGGAGGATGAAACTCTTATTAAAGCCAAAGGTGCTAAAGTAAGTTGTTGTGTAGTTGGGTTGAAGAGCTTTGTAAGAGGAAAATCTGGGGCTGCCGAGATTCACCCTCTAGCGGCCACACTTATCCCACTGTCGTTTTGTACGTTGAGTTTCGTCCCATGAGACTTGTGTGAACGGTCAAATCTTGGGAGATCAATCACTACCTACATCTACACACTACCTCAGCCTCCTCAACAAGCAAGGCACCCACTAATCTCCCCCTTACAGCAGCTGCACCACCTACACTGCTCCGAAAATTCACCAATTCTCGACCTACAACGACACAACACAATTGCAGGTCATGCCTTAGCAGCAAGGAGTCTGCCACGGGCGCCCAGGGACCCCCTGACCGACACCGCGATTTTGTCCCTACACCTAAGACCGACTTCTCCACACAAGGAGCGCCCTCTTACTACAGATTTGGGATTCGTCCCGTAGGCTCTGCCTTTGGCCTTCCACTTTTCCTACACTCTAATCTTCTTCACAACCTTCTCAATACGCTCTCCTCTTCTCTACTCATCTAATCTTTTTCCTTCCGCGATCTCTTACCCTAACACCGCTTTGCTGGCTCATTAATTCCAACTTACATACGACGCCTGGGGTCCGTCCAGTGCGAGTTCTTCCTTGGGCCGGTTGCTATGCGGTTTGTACCAGACAGAACCTCCATGGAGTCTTTCCCCAATCTACCCTCAAGCCAAAAGTTCCTTGAGCATCGCCACACTCAAAGCAAAACAATTCACAACCCTTCACAAGGAAGCGCGAGGCGAGAGCAAGCCCTTCGCCCTCGGCGTCACGTTCTCCTCTACCAGACGTGTTGGCTTGCAGCCGCACGAAATTCGTGCACAAAGCGAAGGACTCGGAGGATGGGAGGCGCAAGACACGATAATTTTACTTCACAACCTCCCTCCTTTTATAGGAGGACCTCACATGTAGAGGATCAACCCGCCGTCATGGATGCAGAAGCAAGGAGCTCACTTGCTCTACAAGTGAGAGGAAGAGGAACAGCTGAGGATGAGTCAGTGGCTACGAGAGCCAGGGCTATTTTATTGGAGGAGGAAGCTCCAGGTAGGCATAAAGATAAGAAGAGGGATTCATAAAGAGTCCCTAAATTAGCTTGAAGACATGAGACAAGATGCCCCTTGGGGGGCGACTTTCTTTAGAGGGGAAACAAGCATAAATGCTTGTCAACCTAGTAGGGGTGTGTTGACTAGCTAGATAGGGCTGGCAGAGCCATTAAGGCTCACGTAGGTGAAGTTTACTAGAATAGAATTTTACCAAAGATGCTTCAATGTCAAATTAAAGTCCCGATGAGGATACACTAAAATAAGGAGTGAGGCGGCATAAGGAAGGCGTGCTAGGGGAGGTGTGATTTTTGCTCCACTCCTGCAAGATCAACCACCTCTTCTCCCTGCAAGGGCCGAGATACTCGCCTCCCTGCTGTCAAATCCATGCTAGCAGCCCTTGCATTCGCTGCTTCCTTCTACCATAGTAGGAGCTTCTCCTACCACGGTAGGAACTCCTCCTACCACGGTAGGAGTTCCTACCGGGCTGTTTCTTCTTCAATACCCCTCCCCAGGTGGTTCTTTCCTCCTATGAAGCTTCTCCTTCACTCGCCTCCTCCGTGCAAATTCCTTCACCCATGTTGCTTGGGACATTCTCCAAGTCTAAGGCTTCTGGTTGGACTTGCATAAGGGCCTTCCTATCATCATCATGAGGTCCCAACATCCTTCTCTCGACAAGAATTTAGTTCCTTGAGTATCTTGTTGTGAAGATGAGCTGCTAGTCGTTGTTGTGCCATCTCCAATTCTTCATAATCCTCAAGCCACACTCCATGCTCACACTTACTCTTGTAAGCATTTCGCTCCAAGGTCAACTTTCCCACCACGGCGTGAAGAGCTACATTCTCCATCTTGTCCATCGCTGGTGGATTAACTTCTCTTGTAGTATAATCAGCCCAAAATCTCTCCCTCACCACCAACATAGGTCGTACAATCGCCTCATGATGGTCCTTCTCACTTCCATCTCCTTCTCCAACTCCGCTATCCTCCTAGGGAGTTGTGCATTCTCTCTTGCTCTTGGACTTCTCGTTCCATCTCCATTCTACGGACAAAATGCATCCGTTCTTCCAGCTCTTCCTCCTTTAGTTCCAACCTCCGATTTCCCAACTCCTTTTCCATGTCACGGATTTCCACTTGTGGCCATGACTTGCTCATGGGCGTCCATTTGCCTTTGTGCTGCCTTCATTTGCTACAAGGACTTGTTTTATTTCGTTCTCTCCTCCATCAGCAGCATTTGTTTGTCTTCGCCTCTTCTCCCATGAGCCTTGTGTGAACTCCGAATCCTAGGAGATCAATCATCGCCACATCTACACATTACCTCAGCCTCCTCAACAAGCAAGGCGCCTGGGCCTCTCCCTTACAGCAGCTGCACCACCTACACCGCCCGTAAATTCACCAATTCTTGACCTACAATGACACAACACAATTGTGTTATGCCTTAGCAACAAGGAGTTCCACGGGCGCCTGTGGACCCCCGACCCACACCGCGATTTTGTCCCTACTCCTAAGACCGACTTCTCCACATTGTGAGCCTCTCACTAGATTTGGGATTCGTCCGTAGGCTCGCCTTTGGCCTTCCACTTTTCCTACACTCTAATCCTCTTCTCAACCTTCTCAATCAACAATGCTCTCTTCTTCTACTCATCTAACCTTCTTCCTTCCGCGATCTCTTACCCTAACACCGCTTGCTGGCTCATTAACCTAACCGCCTGCACGATGACGCCTGGGGTCCGTCCGAAAACGAGTTCTTCCTGGGGCGTGTGTAGACGAGAACCTCCATGGAGTCTTTCCCCAATCTACCCTCAAGCCAAAAGTTCCTTGAGCATCGCCACACACTCAAAGCAAACACCACCACAAAGAACCCTTCACAAGGGAAGCAATGGCAGAGAGCAAGCCCTTCAAAGACTGACTGGCCACGTTCTCCTCTCTACGGACACGTGTTGGCTTGCAGCCGCACGAAATTGCAAGTGCACAAAGCGAAGGACTCGTGAGGATGGGAGCGCAAGACACGATAATTTTACTTCACAACCTCCCTCCTTTTATAGGAGGACCTCACATGTAGAGGATCAACCCGCCATCATGGATGCAAGAGCAAGGAGCTCACTTGCTCCACAAGTGAGAGGAAGAGGAGCAGCAAGATGAGCCAAAGGCTAAGAGAGCCAGGCTATTTTATTGGAGGAGGAAGCCCAGGGTGCGGATAAGGAGGGGATTCATAAAGAGTCCCTAGATTTAGCTTGAAGACATGGGACAAGATGCCACTTGGAGACGACTTTCTTTAGAGGGGAAACAAGCATAAATGCTTGTGAACCTAGTAGGAGTGTGTTGACTAGCTAGATAGGAATTTTGACAGAGCCATTAAGGCTCACGTGAAGTTTACTAGAATAGAATTTTACCAAAGATGCTTCAATGTCGAAATTAAAGTCGGCGATGAGGATACACTAAAATAAGGAGTGAGGCGGCATAAGGAAGGCGTGCTAGGGGAGGTGTGATTTTTGCTCCACCTGCAAGATCAACCACCTCTTCTCCTTTCTGCAAGGGCCGAGATACTCGCCTCCCCGTCAAATCCATGCTAGCAGCCCTTGCAGACTGCTCTTCTACCATAGTAGGAGCTTCTCCTACCACGGTAGGAACTCCTCCTACCACGGTAGGAGTTCCTACCGGGCTGTTTCTTCTTCAATACCCCTCCACGAGGTGAAGTTTACTAGAATAGAATTTTACCAAAGATGCTTCAATGTCGAAATTAAAGTCCCGATGAGGATACACTAAAATAAGGAGTGAGGCGCATAAGGAAGGCGTGCTAGGGGAGGTGTGATTTTTGCTCCACCCTGCAAGATCAACCACCTCTTCTCCTTTCTGCAAGGGCCGAGATACTCGCCTCCCCGTCAAATCCATGCTAGCAGCCCTTGCAGACTGCTCTTCTACCATAGTAGGAGCTTCTCCTACCACGGTAGGAACTCCTCCTACCACGGTAGGAGTTCCTACCGGGCTGTTTCTTCTTCAATACCCCTCCACGAGGTGGTTCTTTCCTCCTATGAAGCTTCTCCGCTTCACTCGCCTCCTCCTCGAAATTCCTTCACCCATGTTGCTTGGGACATTCTCCAAGTCTAAGGCTTCTGGTTGGACTTGCATAAGGGCCTTCCTATCATCATCATGAGGTCCCAACATCCTTCTCTCAGCAAGCCGCAAGAATTGTTAGTTCCTTGAGTATCTTGTTGAAGATGAGCTGCTAGTCGTTGTTGTGCCATCTCCAATTCTTCATAATCCTCAAGCCACACTCCATGCTCACACTTACTCTTGTAAGCATTTCGCCCAAGGTCAACTTTCCCACCCCGACGTGAAGAGCTACATTCTCCATCTTGTCCATCGCTGGTGGATTAACTTCTCTTGTAGAGTATAATCAGCCCAAAATCTCTCCCTCACCACCAACATATAGGTCGTACAATCGCCTCATGATGGTCCTTCTCCGCTGCCATCTCCTTCTCCAACTCCGCTATCCTCCTAGGGAGTTGTGCATTCTCTTACTCGGACTTCTCGTTCCATCTCCATTCTAGGACAAAATGCATCCGTTCTTCCAGCTCTTCCTCCTTTAGTTCCAACCTCCCGGATTTCCAACTCCTTTTCCATGTCACGGATTTTCACCTTGTGTGGCCATGACTTGCTCATGGGCGTCCATTTGCCTTTGTGCTGCCTTCATTTGCTACAAGGACTTGTTTTATTTCGTTCTCTCCTCCATCAAGCATTTGTTTGTCTTCTGCCTCTTCTCCTTTCCCGCAAGGGCCGAGATACCGCCTCCCCGCCGCCAAATCCATGCTAGCAGCCCTTGCACTACCGCCTCTTCTACCATAGTAGGAGCTTCTCTACCACGGTAGGAACTCCTCCTACCACGGTAGGAGTTCCTACCGGGCTGTTTCTTCTTCAATACCCCTCCACGAGGTGGTTCTTTCCTCCTATGAAGCTTCTCCGCCCACTCGCCTCCTCCGTGCAAATTCCTTCACCATGTTGCTTGGGACATTCTCCAAGTCTAAGGCTTCTGGTTGGACTTGCATAAGGGCCTTCCTATCATCATCATGAGGTCCCAACATCCTTCTCTCAGCAAGCCGCAAGAATTGTTAGTTCCCTTGAGTATCTTGTGTTGAAGATGAGCTGCTAGTCGTTGTTGTGCCATCTCAATTCTTCATAATCCTCAAGCCACACCCATGCTCACACTTACTCTTGTAAGCATTTCGCCCAAGGTCAACTTTCCCACCCCGACGTGAAGAGCTACATTCTCCATCTTGTCCATCCGCCGCTGGTGGATTAACTTCTCTTGTAGAGTATAATCAGCCCAAAATCTCTGCTCCCTCACCACCAACATAGGTCGTACAATCGCCTCATGATGGTCCTTCTCCGCCATCTCCTTCTCCAACTCCGCTATCCTCCTAGGGAGTTGTGCATTCTCTTGCTTTGGACTTCTCGTTCCATCTCCATTCTACGGACAAAATGCATCCGTTCTTCCAGCTCTTCCTCCTTTAGTTCCAACCTCCGATTTCCCAACTCCTTTTCCATGTCACGGATTTTCACTTTGTGTGGCCATGACTTGCTCATGGGCGTCCATTTGCCTTTGTGCTGCCTTCATTTGCTACAAGGACTTGTTTTATTTCGTTCTCTCCTCCATCAGCAGCATTTGTTTGTCTTCTGCCTCTTCTCCCATGTGTTCACCATGTGGGCAAGTTGTTTCACCTTCTCCTCCTGCCAATTTCTTGGTAAGAGCCTTGTTCTCCCGATATAATTGTTCACCTCGTTGCCTTGATTCAAGACTCTTTTCCAAGTGCTTCACCCGAGCTTCCATCCTCATGGTATCCTCCTGCAGCTGGGTCTCCGCCGCCTACCCGTAATTTCCCTTGCTTGATAGGTTCTTGTCTTCTCCGCCTCCGTCTTCAAGAATTCGACCCTCCTCTTGGCCGCTCCTATGTCTACCTTGCTGAATATTTTCCTATGCGTAGCATCTCCTCCAACATATCCAAGTCACCTCCCTTGCTCCTAGGAGACTCAAGGCCTTTGCCTTGCTCATGGGATCTTACATCCTTTCTCATGAATGAGCTCCCGCCATCACTTGGTGGGGCGACCTCCCACCGTAACTCCATCCGCCGCCCACCTACCGGGCTGTTTCTTCTTCAATACCCCTCCCCAGGTGGTTCTTTCCTCCTATGAAGCTTCTCCCGCTCACTCGCCTCCTCCGTGCAAATTCCTTCACCATGTTGCTTGGGACATTCTCCAAGTCTAAGGCTTCTGGTTGGACTTGCATAGGGCCTTCCTATCATCATCATGAGGTCCCAACATCCTTCTCTCGAAGCCGCAAGAATTCGTTAGTTCCCTTGAGTATCTTGTTGTGAAGATGAGCTAGTCGTTGTTGTGCCATCTCCAATTCTTCATAATCCTCAAGCCACACTCCATGCTCACACTTACTCTTGTAAGCATTTCGCCCAAGGTCAACTTTCCCACCCCGACGTGAAGAGCTACATTCTCCATCTTGTCCATCCGCCGCTGGTGGATTAACTTCTCTTGTAGAGTATAATCAGCCCAAAATCTCGCTCCCTCACCACCAACATAGGTCGCATAATCGCCTCATGATGGTCCTTCTCACTGCCATCTCCTTCTCCAACTCCGCTATCCTCCTAGGGAGTTGTGCATTCTCTACTCGGACTTCGCTCCATCTCCATTCTAGGACAAAATGCATCCGTTCTTCCAGCTCTTCCTCCTTTAGTTCCAACCTCCGATTTCCCAACTCCTTTTCCATGTCACGGATTTTCACTGCTTGTGTGGCCATGACTTGCTCATGGGCGTCCATTTGCCTTTGTGCTGCCTTCATTTGCTACAAGGACTTGTTTTATTTCGCCTCTCCTCCATCAGCAGCATTTGTTTGTCTTCGCCTCTTCTCCCATGTGTTCACCATGTGGGCAAGTTGTTTCACCTTCTCCTCCTGCCAATTTCTTGGTAAGAGCCTTGTTCTCCCGATATAATTGTTCACCTCGTTGCCTTGATTCAAGACTCTTTTCCAAGTGCTTCACGAGCTTCCATCCTCATGGTATCCTCCTGCATGGGTCTCCGCCTACCGTAATTTCCCTTGCTTGATAGGTTCTTGTCTTCTCCGCCTCCGTCTTCAAGAATTCGACCCTCCTCTTGGCCGCTCCTATGTCTACCTTGCTGAATATTTTCCCTATGCGTAGCATCTCCTCCAACATATCCAAGTCACCTCCCGAGGTGGTTCTTTCCTCCTATGAAGCTTCTCCGCCCACTCGCCTCCCTCCGTGCAAATTCCTTCACCATGTTGCTTGGGACATTCTCCAAGTCTAAGGCTTCTGGTTGGACTTGCATAAGGGCCTTCCTATCATCATCATGAGGTCCCAACATCCTTTCTCTCAAGAAGCCGCAAGAATTGCTTAGTTCCTTGAGTATCTTGTTGTGAAGATGAGCTGCTAGTCGTTGTTGTGCCATCTCCACCCTTCATAATCCTCAAGCCACACCCATGCTCACACTTACTCTTGTAAGCATTTCGCCCAAGGTCAACTTTCCCACCCCGACGTGAAGAGCTACATTCTCCATCTTGTCCATCCGCCGCTGTGGATTAACTTCTCTTGTAGAGTATAATCAGCCCAAAATCTCTGCTCCTCACCACCAACATAGGTCGTACAATCGCCTCATGATGGTCCTTCTCCGCTGCCATCTCCTTCTCCAACTCCGCTATCCTCCTAGGGAGTTGTGCATTCTCTAAATGACTTCTGCTCCATCTCCATTCTAGGACAAAATGCATCCGTTCTTCCAGCTCTTCCTCCTTTAGTTCCAACCTCCAGGATTTCCAACTCCTTTTCCATGTCACGGATTTTCACTGCTTGTGGCCATGACTTGCTCATGGGCGTCCATTTGCCTTTGTGCTGCCTTCATTTGCTACAAGGACTTGTTTTATTTCGTTCTCTCCTCCATCAGCAGCATTTGTTTGTCTTCTGCCTCTTCTCCCATGTGTTCACCATGTGGGCAAGTTGTTTCACCTTCTCCTCCTGCCAATTTCTTGGTAAGAGCCTTGTTCTCCGATATAATTGTTCACCTCTCGTTGCCTTGATTCAAGACTCTTTTCCAAGTGCTTCAGAGCTTCCATCCTCATGGTATCCTCCTGCAGCTGGGTCTCCGCCTACCGTAATTTCCCTTGCTTGATAGGTTCTTGTCTTCTCCGCCTCCGTCTTCAAGAATTCGACCCTCCTCTTGGCCTCCTATGTCTACCTTGCTGAATATTTTCCCTATGCGTAGCATCTCCTCCAACATATCCAAGTCACCTCCCTTGCTCCTAGGAGACTCAAGGCCTTTGCCTTGCTCATGGGATCTTACATCCCTTACTTCCCTAAGCATGAGCTCCCGCCATCACTTGGTGGGGCGACCTCCCACCGTCCATCCGCCGCCCACCTACCGGGGCGGTTGCCTTTTATCTCCCGCTTGGGAGCTTCCAAACCATGACTTCCCTTTTCTCTTACCGTGGTAGGAGTCTCTCCTACCACCGTAGGTCTGCCTCCTACCATGGTGGGACTAGCTCCTACCACCGTAGGTCTTGTCATGAGAGGGTGATATGGGTCCCATACCACGTGGGAACACCCCTATGCAGCTTCTGAGTTTGTTAAGATGGATATGACTATGCATAAAAGATATAGGTGATTGAACTTACTATAAGTATATAGAAGTGGGTAAATGGGAAACATATACCCCATAGTGAGTAGGAAACGTGAGTGACACTTTTAGGGTTTAAAAGGGGTGAGACCAGCTAGCTATAGCAAGTTCAGCTGACTCTTTGACTGTTGTCTTTGTGTTGTTTACTCAAGTTGCTCTTCATTTGTGTTTTAAAGCCTCGCTTAGGTGGTCTTAGTTTTGCACCAACACTTGCTTTCTTGACACTTCTGACCCTCTTGAAGGATGGCTAGCTTCCAATCTCAACAACAACAATTTGATCGTGGCTTTGGAGTCAAGAATAAAGACTTTGACTTTTGAGATTCTCGTGAGCAGACTCTTACATGAAGAGACAAAAAGAAGAGAAAAGGGAAGATATGAGGAATCAGCTTTTGTGGCCAAAAGCCTAAGAAGAACACTCAAGTTCCATCAAGCTAGGGAAGGTCCTTCTCAATCAGGAGGATATAGAAGGTCCAACATAACTTGCAACCATGGCAAGGTTGGACACAGAGGAACTGTTTCAAGAAGCAAAGGGACGAGAAAGCAAGACCTCAAAGCAATGCTGAAGACTTTGATGAGGCCTTTGTGAGTACACATCACCACTCAAATGAAGCGACAGGTGGTATATCGATTCGGAGCTTGAGCATATGACCAATAGGCGTGAATGGTTTCACTCTTTCAAACCCACTCCTGCAACTAACATTTACTTGGGTGATAATTCAGCTCAAAAATGTGAGGGAGAAGGAGTTGTATTTCTAACCATGACCACTCCTAAAGGGCCTATTCTTGGGATGTTAAAGAAGGTCCTCTATGTGCCAGGCTGAGCAAAACCTCTTCTCCGTTAGCGGCTACCTCTCAAGGGTTGAGAGTGAGATTTGAGGAAGCTGGAGTGACCTTCACGAATGCAAAAGAAGAAGTGAGAGCACAAGGAGTGAAGGTTGGAAAGATGTATTGTTTAAGTGGGAGTACTTGGTGCCAAGCTCAAGAATGGAGGCAAATGTGGTACAAGAGCACAACAACAAGCTACTATTGTGGCACCAAAGATTGGGACATCTTGGAGTTCAAAACATCAAGCTCATGGAAAAGAAAAAGATGGTAAGAGGACTTGAGCTTGGAGAGGAGGAAGATATAGGTATTTGTAGAGGTTGCATGATGGGAAAGCAACATCGATTTCCATTTCCAAAGGGAGGAAGTAGAGCTAACCATGTGCTAGATTTGATTCACTCGTATATTGTGGCCCCATGAAGACCACATCTCTAGGAGGGGCCAAGTATTTCCTCACTTTCACAGATGACAAGTCAAGGTATACCAAGGTTTACTTCCTCAAATCCAAGGATGCTGTTTATCCAAGTTCAAGGAGTATAAAGCACTTGTGGAGAATCAAATTGGTAGAAAGATAAAAGTTTTAAGGAGTGACAATGGAGGTGAGTATATGTCCAAGGATTTTGAAACTTTTGCAAGGAGCAGGAATCATGCAACAATTTCCCCTTACACTCCTCAGCAAAATGGAGTTGCGGAAAGGAAAAATAGAACTTTGGTAGAATGTGCTAGGAGCATGCTTCATCATCAACAATTGGGCTATGAGTTTTGGGGAAGCCATTGCAAGCTGTCTACCTAACTAATAGAAGTGCAAGTGCATCACTAGAGGATATGACACGGAGGAATGCTGGTTAGGGAGGAAGCCTTCTATTGCTCACTTGCATGTGTTTGGGTGTAGAGCCTTTGCACATAAACCCAAAGAAGTCGAGCAAGCTCAAGGGAAGGCATTGGAGTGCATTTTGTGGGCTATGATATTGATAGAAAGGCCTATAGATTGTATGACAAGGCATCTAGGCGCATCATCATAAGTAGAGATGTGGTTTTGATGAGGCGGAGACTATAGATAGCAGAAATTTCCTATTGTTGATGCTCATGAGGTTGTGATACCTCAAGAACCAATTGGAAAAGATGTCATTCGATTGATGGGAATGAAATGATCCCTAGCGAGGAAACAATGAGGAAGAACCCTTGAGAGAAGAAATTCTTCCTCCGAGGAGATATCCAACAAGGAGCGTCCACCAAGAGATTGGAGAGAAGGACCAGAGTTTGCATCCATTGCTATGGAATATAGGAGGAACCAAGAACGATAGCTGAAGCACTACAAGGAAAGATGATAAGAAAAGGAAAGAAGCTAGGTAGTATGTATGGACTTCGTAGGTAGTATGTAAGTGAGAGGCCACCGTGTTGACAAAGTAGGCCTTCCAACCCTTTGACACGCATCACACCCTGGATAAATTCCCACACATCCTCTCGCATTGTAGCCCACCGTAAGCTTGCATCCAAGACCTTCTTCACGGTGATTTGCGTCGAAACCACCAGCCTCTTCTCGCATGTAAAGCTCGTGACCAAACAGCTTCTCTAGTTTCCAGACATCGCCGAATCTTCGTCTGGACCAAGCTTATACAAGACCCCATCTCGTAGGCAATAAGGGGCTGCCTTGTGAAGAAAACAGCTCGCCCCTCCCTAGACAAACCATCAGGCATGATTCCATGCTCTAGAAATTTTCGTACCTCACCATTCAACAGGTATCTTGGGCATGAACGCCCCTCACGTTCTAATCTCCTCCTTCCAAGCATACCACGTCGCCTCCTGCTAGCTCGCCCACCAGCAGCCCCAGACGGCGTTGATCCATTCACAAATCCATTTTCTCCCTGCTTTGTCCATGCTGCAAGTTTCCTAGCCTGCAGCCCGTTTGCATGCTCCTCCTCCATCAACGTTCTGATTTCTTCCATTCCTGCTGGTCTAGCCTCGTGTCCAGGTCCAGCTCGTGCTCCCATGGCGTCCTCTCGCCTTGCACCTCCATGGCCTCAATGAGTGATTTCCCATGAATCGCCATTTCCTTCTCCCAGCTTTTGCTCAAGCTTGTCATGGGATGCATCTCCTTCCTCACCGGGCGCACCTACCTCATTAGGGTCGTCTTCCTCGGCCCCATGGCGCCTGGCTTTTGGCCACGGCAAGTGTAAGCGCCTTTTCTTTTGCTTGAACATGACGCTCCACCCATCCGTGCTGACCATACGCTGCAGGCGCATTCCATGTCACCTCGTTCTTTGCGGGCAGGCTTTCAAACACTCAGCATCGCCCACGCCTCCCGCATTTGCATACATGTTCACCGTGCAGCTGCCCACAACCACATCCGCTCAAACCTCTCTCGAACAAAAGCATGTAGCTGGTGCCCGTGTGCAATGCTCCGGCTGCTTCGACCCAGGCCGTGGCAACCAACTCCTCGTCGAAATCGGTCATCCGTGGCTTCAAGTCTCTCCGCCAGACGAGAAATGAAATCAGCGTTCTGATGCTGTTTCCCTGGCCTAGTTTCCACGTCATAATCAAATTCTTGTAGCAGCAACACCCATCTGGCAATCCTTCCTGACAAATCCAGCTTGTTCACAAGGTACTTCAACGCAAAATGGTTGACATGAAGTCAATTTGCAAGCAAGTAGATAGTGTCTAAACTTCTTACAGGAGTAGATGATACCAAGACCTTCCCGTTCTGTGGTTGAGTAGTTCTTCTCAGCATTCGTGAGCTGTCTACCGGCATAGAAAATCGGGTGGTCCCGCTTTCTTCTCGTCCTTCCGGCTTAAGATGGTCCCAATGGCATAAGCGGACACATCCAAGTATACATGAAACGTTTCTCCCATTCGGTGGCTGAACGTGGTGCGCCACCAGCTGTCCTTCACCGCTGAAAAGCCTCTGCCTTGCGGCCCATTCGAAAGGTGTATCCTTCTTGGTCAATTGTGTCAGCAAGGCTGCCTTCTTAGCAAAATCCTTGATGAACCTCCTGTAATATCCTACCAATCCTACAAAAGCACGCACCTGCCTCACCGTTTGTGGTGCGTCCATCTCAGCTATAACTGCCACCTTCTCCTTATCTACCTGCAATCCTCGTACTGAAACTCGATGTGCCAACAAAATACCTTCCGTCATACCAAAATAACACTTCCCTGGATGAAGTTTCATGTTGGATTCCCTGCACTTCTGAAAACACTGCCTTAGGTGCTCTAGGTGCAACTTCCTCCTCCCAAACACGCAAAAATCATCCAGAAATACCTCCATGAACTTCCGTAAGAAATCTCGGAAGATAGCATTCACCACACGCTGGTGGCGTGGAGCGTGCACAACCCGAAGGCAGCTTGGAATAAGCGTAAGTGCCCCAACTGTTGTGAATGTAGTCTTGTCTGATCCTCCCTCCTCAACGAAACTGATTGTAACCCGAGTAATTGCTAGAAAATCAGACATTTCATGTCCACCACCGTGGTTCAAAGACGTCCATGAAAGGCAAGGGGTGGTGGTCCTTCTTCGTTGCTTCATTAAGCTTCCTGAAATCTTGACACACCCGAACCTTCCCCTGTTGCTTCTTGGGTACAATCACGATGGGAGCAACCCACTCACTGGTAAGCACCGGATAAATCACCCCGGCTTCCAAGTATTGGTCCAGCTGATCCTTGACGACCATAGAATACTTGGGATTCAGCCTGTATTGCTTGATCCTTACAGGAGTGCTGCCCTCCTTCAAATCGATTCGATGTATCCCAGTTCTTCCGGAATTCCTGTCATGTCAGTAATCTTGAAGGCAAACACATCGACATATTCTCCGAGGACCCTACGAAACTCTTCGCTTTCTACCACTCCTAGGTGCGGAGATCTTGACCACCTTGCTGGGCTCTAGCTCCAAGTCCTCTACCGCGTCTGGATCTACATAAGTCCCTTGATTGCTGCACTATTCCCTGATCCTTCGTCGGGAAAATCGCGATCATAGGCTCTACCCTTCCAGAAGGCTACTCCTTCTATGTGCTCCTCGGCTCCTCCTCGACACCACCATCTACTTCTAGGCGGTGTACACCAACCAGTTTTATTGCTGCCACCTCAAGCGGGTCCTCGGTGGCTCGGTCGAAGAGCTTACCCCCGTACTACCCGAGGTGTACCCATCGGACTCCCTTCATAGGGTGCCTTACTCCATGACACAAATATATCCTTAAATAATAATAATTAACAGCAATAATTAATTAACAGCAAGGTGTCTATCACGGCGCCAGGGGACCCCTGACCCACACATAATTTGTCCTTACTCCTAAGACCACTCTTCTGAGGGGCGCCCTCTTACTTGCGGTTGGGATTCGTCCCTTAGGCTGCACACTGTGGCCTCCGCTTTTCCTACACTCTAATTCTCCTCTCACAACTCTCTCAATCAACGCCCTCTTCTTCTCTACTCATCTAACCTTCCTTCCTCCACAATCTCCTACTCTAACACCAATTGCTGGCTCATTAATTCCAACTCGCCCTTACGCACAGCTGGCTGCACAGGGTCGTCAGGAAGTGAGTTCTTCCTTGGGCGGTTGCTATGTGGTTTGCAGACGGCGAGAACCTCCGAGTCTTTCCTGCAGTCTACCCTCAAGCCGAGAGTTCCTTGAGCATCGCCACACACTCAAAGCAAAACAATTCACACGGCAACCATTCACAAGGGAGGCGGCTAGCGGGCGCTGCAAAGAGCAAGCCCTCACCCGGCACTCCGGCGTTCTCCTCTCTACCGGACCTGCGTTGGCTTGCGGCCCGAAATTCACACAAAGTGAAGGACTCGGGAGGATGGGAGCGCAAGACACGATAATTTTACTTCAAGCTCCCTCCTTTTATAGGGAGGTCCTCACATGACCTCCCACAGCGCCCTCACAGCGGCCTCACTCCGGATCTACATAAGTCCCTTCCGGACTGCTACCTGCACTATTCCCTGATCCTTCGTCGGGAAAATCGCGATCATAGGCTCTACCCTTCCAGAAGGCTACTCCTTCTCTATGTGCCTCGTCCTCTGACTCCTCCTCTACGACACCATCTACTTGTAGGCAGGTGTACACCAACTCAGATTTTATTGCTGCCACCTCAACTGAGGGTCCTCGGTAAGCTCGGTCACCGCCCGAAGAGCTCACCCCCGTACTACCCGAGGTGTACACCTGATCGAAGCGCGGACTCCCTTCATAGGGTGCCTTACTCCATGACACAAATATATCCTTAAATAATAATAATTAACAGCAATAATTAATTAGCAAGGTGTCTATCACGGCGCCTGGGGACCCCTGACCCACACCGCAATTTGTCCTTACTCCTAAGACCACTCTTCCCACACAGGAGCGCCTCTCTGCAGATTTGGGATCTGCCCCCTGGTCGGCCTGTGGCCTCCGCTTTTCCTACACTCTAATCCTCCTCACAACTCTCTCAATCAACAACGCCCTTCTTCTCTACTCATCTACCTTCCTTCCTCCACAATCTCCTACTCTAACACCAATTGCTGGCTCATTAATTCCAACTCGCCCTTACGGCACAATCATGGGTCCGTCCGAAATTAACGAGTTCTTCCTTGGGCGGTTGCTATGTGGTTTGTACTGCAATGAGAACCTCCAGGAGTCTTCCCAGTCTACCCTCAAGCCGAGAGTTCCTTGAGCGCCACACACTCAAAGCAAAACAATTCACAAAGAACCATTCACAAGGAGCAGCAGTGCGCACCAAAGAGCAAGCCCTCCACCCAAAGACTCCGACCGGCTCCTCTCTACCAGAGACGCGCTGGCTTTGCAGACGAAATTCCCCGCACAAAGTGAAGGACTCAGGAGGATGGGAGCGCAAGACACGATAATTTTACTTCACAAGCTCCCTCCTTTTATAGGGAGGTCCTCACATACAGCCTCCCCCTGGCGCGCCCTCCTGGCACTGCCTCACTCCTTATTTTAGTGTATCCTATTGTCAGACTTTAAGTTCTGACATCCAAGCATCTTGGGTAAAATTCTATTCTAGCAAAATTCACCTATGTGAGCCTTAATGGCTCCTGCCAACATTCCTATCTAGCTAGTCAACACACTCTACTGGGCTGACAAGCATTAATGCCTGTCCTCCTCTAAAGAAAAGTCTTCCCAAGTGGCATCTTGTCCCATGTCTTCAAGCTAATTTAAGGACTTCTTATGAATCCCTTCCTTATCTTGATGCCTATCTTGAGTTCCTTCCTCCAATAAAATAGCCGGGCTCTCTTAGCCACCGGCTCATCCTCGCCTCCTCTTCCTCTCACTTGTGGAGCAAGTGAGCTCCTTGCTCCTGCACCCATGTTAGGAGGTTGGTCTTCTCCTTGTGATTCTTGCTCCATTCTGCAAGATCAACCCCTCTTCCTTCTTTCTGCAAGGGCCAAGGTACTCGCCTCCTTGCCATCAAATCCATGCTAGCAGCCTTGACCTGCTTCTTCCGCCTCCTACCATGGTAGGACCTTCTCCTACCACGGAACTCCTCCTACCACGGTAGGAGTTCCCACCGGGTGTTTCTTCTTCCTTACCCCTTCACGGGTGATTCTCTCCACTGCAGCTTCTCCCCTTCACTCGCTTCTCCACAGTGCGAAGTTTCTCCACCCTTGGGACACTCTCCAAGTCTAAGGCTTCCGGTTGGACTTGCATGAGGGCCTCCCCTATCATCGTCATGAGGTCCCAACATCCTCCTTTCAGCAAGTCAACTCGTTAGTGGCCTTGAGCACCTTGTTGTGAAGATGGGCTGCAAATCGTTGTTGTGCCATCTCCAATTCTTCGTAATCCTCAAGCCATACTCCATGCTCACACTTGCTTTTGTAAGCATCTCGCTCAAGGCCAGCTCACGGTCTTGACATGGAGCCACATTCTCCGTCCTCTCATTCTGCAGTTGGCGGATCAATCTTTCTTGTAGGGCGTAATCAGCCCGAAATCTCTGCTCCCTCACCGCCAACATATGCTGCACAACCGCCTCATGCGGCCTTTCTCCTTTGCCCTTTCTTCCTCCAACTCCCCTATCCTCCTAGGGAGTTGTGCATTCTCCCGTTGCTGGACTTCTCGTTCCATTTCCAATCTTTGGACAAAATGTGTCCGTTCTTCCCGCTCTTCTTCCTTCAATTCCAGCCTCGTGATTCTCCCAGCTCCTTTTCCATGTCACTAATCTTCACGGCTGTGTGGCTATGACCCGCTCATGTGCGCCTACTTGCCTTTGTGTTGCCCTCATTCTGCAGATTGCTCTCGTCTTGACCTTTCCTCCATTAGCAGCACTTGCTTGTCTTCCGCCTTCTTTTCCATGTCGCACCATGTGAGCAAGTTGCTCCACCTTCTCCTCTCGAGCTGCCAATTGCTTGGTAAGAGCCTTGTTCTCCGAATATGATGGTTTGTTGCCTTGTCTCAAGACTCTTTTCCAAGTGCTCCACTTGAGCTTCCATCCTCATAACATCCTCCACCTTTTGGGTTTCCGCCGCCTACCGCAATTTCCCTTGCTTGGTAGGTCCTTGTCTTCTCGCCTCCGTCTTCAAGAATTCAACTCTCCTCTTGGCGGCTCCTATGTCTACCTTCTGAACATCTCCCCTGTCGCATCTCCTCCAACATGTCTAAGTCTCCTTTCTTACCTCCGGGAGACTCAAGGCCTTTGCCTTGCTCATGGGATCTTACATCCCTTGCTTCCCTATGATGAGCTCCCGCTCACTGCTCCCCCGTGCGAAGTTTCTTCACCTTGCTTGGGACACTCTCCAAGTCTAAGGCTTCCGTTGGACTTGCATGAGGGCCTCCCCTATCATCGTCATGAGGTCCCAACATCCTCCTTTCAGCAAGTCGCAACAACTCGTTAGTGGCCTTGAGCACCTTGTTGTGAAGATGGGCTGCAAATCGTTGTTGTGCCATCTCCAATTCTTCGTAATCCTCAAGCCATACTCCATGCTCACACTTGCTTTTGTAAGCATCTCGCCCAAGGCCAGCTCACGGTCTTGACATGGAGCCACATTCTCCGTCCTCTCATTACCGTTGGCGGATCAATCTCTTGTAGGGCATAATCAGCCAAATCTCGCCTCCCTCACCGCCAACATATCTCTTTCCGCCTCATGACGGCCTTTCTCCTTTGCCATTTCTTCCTCCAACTCCCCTATCCTCCTAGGGAGTTGTGCATTCTCCGTTCTTGGACTTCTCGTTCCATTTCCAATCTTTGGACAAAATGTGTCCGTTCTTCCAGCTCTTCTTCCTTCAATTCCAGCCTCGTGATTCTCCCAGCTCCTTTTCCATGTCACTAATCTTCACTGTGTGGCTATGACCCGCTCATGTGCGCCTACTTGCCTTTGTGTTGCCCTCATTCTGCGGTGCTCTCGTCTTGACCTTTCCTCCATTAGCAGCACTTGCTTGTCTTCCGCCTTCTTTTCCATGTGCACCATGTGAGCAAGTTGCTCCACCTTCTCCTCTCGAGCTGCCAATTGCTTGGTAAGAGCCTTGTTCTCCGAATATGATGGTTTGCCTCCTGTTGCCTTGTCTCAAGACTCTTTTCCAAGTGCTCCACTTGAGCTTCCATCCTCATAACATCCTCCTGCATTTGGGTTTCCGCTCGCCTACCGCAATTTCCCTTGCTTGGTAGGTCCTTGTCTTCACTCCGTCTTCAAGAATTCAACTCTCCTCTTGGCGGCTCCTATGTCTACCTTCTTGAACATCTCCCCTATGCAGCATCTCCTCCAACATGTCTAAGTCTCCTTTCTTACCTCCGGGAGACTCAAGGCCTTTGCCTTGCTCATGGGATCTTACATCCCTTGCTTCCCTATGAGCTCCCGCTCACTGCTCCCCCGTGCGAAGTTTCTTCACCTTGCTTGGGACACTCTCCAAGTCTAAGGCTTCCGTTGGACTTGCATGAGGGCCTCCCCTATCATCATCATGAGGTCCCAACATCCTCCTTTCAGCAAGTCGCAACAACTCGTTAGTGGCCTTGAGCACCTTGTTGTGAAGATGGGCTGCAAATCGTTGTTGTGCCATCTCCAATTCTTCGTAATCCTCAAGCCATACTCCATGCTCACACTTGCTTTTGTAAGCATCTCGCCCAAGGCCAGCTCACCGCCTTGACATGGAGAGCCACATTCTCCGTCCTCATTCTGCATTGGCGGATCAATCTCTTGTAGGGCATAATCAGCCAAATCTCGCCTCCCTCACCGCCAACATATGCCGCACCACCGCCTCATGACGGCCTTTCTCCTTTGCCATTTCTTCCTCCAACTCCCCTATCCTCCTAGGGAGTTGTGCATTCTCCGCTCTGGACTTCTGCTCCATTTCCAATCTTTGGACAAAATGTGTCCGTTCTTCCAGCTCTTCTTCCTTCAATTCCAGCCTCCGGCGGATTTCTCCCAGCTCCTTTTCCATGTCACTAATCTTCACAGCCTGTGTGGCTATGACCCGCTCATGTGCGCCTACTTGCCTTTGTGCTGCCCTCATTTGCTGCAGAGATTGCTCTCGTCTTGACCTTTCCTCCATTAGCAGCACTTGCTTGTCTTCTGCCTTCTTTTCCCATGTGCGCACCATGTGAGCAAGTTGCTCCACCTTCTCCTCTCGAGCTGCCAATTGCTTGGTAAGAGCCTTGTTCTCCCGAATATGATGGTTTGCTCCTGCCTTGTTTCAAGACTCTTTCCAAGTGCTCCACTTGAGCCTCCATCCTCATAACATCCTCCCGCTGGGTTTCCGCCGCCTACCCGCAATTTCCCTTGCTTGGTAGGTCCTTGTCTTCCGCCTCCGCCTTCAAGAATTCAACTCTCCTCTTGGCGGCTCCTATGTCTACCTTGCTGAACATCTCCCCTATGCGCATCTCCTCCAACATGTCCAAGTCTCCTTTCTTACCTCCGGGAGACTCAAGGCCTTTGCCTTGCTCATGGGATCTTACATCCCTTGCTTCCCTATGATGAGCTCCCGCTCATCACTTGGTGGGGCAACTCCTCCCACCGTGACTCCATCCGCCGCCCACCTAACGGGCCGGTTGCCTTCTTATCTCCCTTGGGAGCTTCCAAACCGTGACTTCCTTTCCTCCTACCGTGGTAGGACTAATTCCCACCGTGAGGTGGTCTTGTCATGAGAGGACGAAGGGGTCCCAAACCACCGTGGGAACACCTCCCACCTCGCAGGCGGATTCCCGCCATGGTAGGATCTATCCTACCTTCCATCTCCGCATCCTCCGCGGTCCAAACTTCAAATCCCCTACAACTTCTCCTTGCAAGTCCTCCCGCACATCCTCCGCCTATCTTTGGAGGGATTCCTTCCGAATAATGTCCGTGGTGCTGGCACCTCCTTTAGCAAAGCACCAAGCACTCGCCCCTCCCCGGCCGGTAAGTACACAATGTTAAAGGGATGCTTGGAATCATCCAACTCCTTACTTGTGAGTAGCCCTCTACTTCCCACAAATGCACTAGATAAGTGCTAAGATAGCACGGCCTTGGACCTCTTCATCCGACGTTGGGTTTCAAAGAACTTTTCCGGTGGTAGGTGTATGCTTCATACATGATGAGCCCCAATCCGCTTCGCTCCTTGAGTGATCTTCCACAAATGGAGGAAGGTAGTGCTGAATATGACACCCTTGGATTGCTCACCAAGCCCAAAACAATTCTTGTGAACAATCTCCACTTGGGCTCCAAGATTTGGTCCATCCGCCAACCGCTCTTGGACTTAGCCTTCATGCCCCTTGCATAAGTGGGGCTCCCTTGGGAAGATCCGCTGATGCACGCTTGCCTCCACTCGTTCCTTCCATCAACGTGATTCCGCTATCCTCGCTATCCGCCAGCCATATACCGCGATGCTCCTTACGGTCCAACACCGTGGATCCGTCTGCGTTCCTATCCGTAAGGCAGCCAATTCCTCTTCCGTCTGCTGCAAATTAGCAAAACACTCCTCTATCAATTCAAGGTTGGTGTAAGACCAATGTCGACCCATTCTAGCTGAATATTCTCTCGCTGCCCAAGGTCGAAAGTCGAAAGGTCTCTAGAGGACAATCGCTCGCATAGCATGTGAACTGCGGCATGTCAAAGCCGATCCTCCGCCTTAGACCTCTTACCCGCCCGCACCACCTCCCTTGGTGGACGCTCCTTCCTTGGCTACTACCTCCTTGCCCTTGGTCATGGCCTCGTGGAACGCAAAAAGTTTGGGCAACTAGCTTAAATGAGTTCGTTTGAAACAGCCCATACTCTTTGCTAGGAATGGTTTGGTGAAGACATGCAAGGAAATTTTTGCTCCTTTTGAGCGGAGTTGTAGGACCATGTCGGAAGGCGAGAGGATATGCAGGAAAAGAAACGGGTCAAACGACCTATTGGTGAGGAGAAAGGTAACCTACATGAGTGGTAGGAGGTGTCCTACCACCGTAGGAGAAACTCCTACCATGGTAGACGAGGGTAGGAGAGATCCTACCACCATAGGAGAATGACCCTGCTAGTGTTTTGATCACCTACCAGTGTAGGAATAGCTCCTACCATGGTAGGAGAGGGTAGGAAGGTATCCTACCGCCGTAGGAGTAACTCAAGAGAATTGAGGACTTGCTCAAAGGATCTTATACATTGATTATCATAATAGAAAGTACATTGAGTTTATATGAAGTAGGTGGTTATAGGTTGTTGTAACCAATTAACCATAAATAACTAAAGCAACTACTTCTAACCCTAAGAATTAATTAATTATTAATTCTAGGGATTTATAGGAGCCCTAATGAATAGTGCCCTAATATGCGAAGTATTTCATCACTCCCACTCACTATGAAGTAGGGGTAAAGACTAGCTATCCAATAAGCTAAGTAGCTAAGGAGAACTCCCACTTATTGAGAAATAGGGCCTAAAAAGTTGAAATGAAAACTTGAACTGAAAATACATTTCATCGTTATTGCCTCCATAATAAAGTTGAAATAACTAGCCTTGATAACGGGCTGTAAATATGGCATAAGTAAATATCACTGAAAAATATGGTCTTCAATTTAATGAATATAAGGATAAGGCCATATTCCTCCAACCACTAAAAGCAGTGTATGTGAAACCCGTCTCCATCCACTAGTTGTTGCTTCATTCGACAAGGGCAAGCAAGAGCTATGGCGAGGTTGAAATGCCTAGAGGAAGCATATGCCGAAAACAACGGCATGCGCTGAAGGACTGTGAGTAGGAGGGCATCACTTGCCTATAGGGACTCTCGCGGCCGATTTGCAGGAGTCCCTATCAACAAGAAACAGTCTCCAAAGGCCCATCATGCACAAACAACTCCGTCTTCTTGAAGGCCGAAAATCCAGCATACCCCTCAGCGTCCACGAGGAAACCATCAGCAAACAACAAGCTTGATCATCTTGTCTTCATCAGATGACGAAAACGGAGAAGAGGAAGGAGGAGATTGGAGCCATGCCACTAGAGAAGACGGGAAAGGTGAGATACCTCCCTTCTTTCCTTCTTATTGTTGCTGCTGTGGAAAAGCCGTAGGACACATGCTCCATGCTCCTTGGTACTTGTGGCACCACCCTCTCCGGCTGCTAACCAACCAAGTGTGGACGATGAAGGTGAAAAAAAAACCCATGTTTGCAGATCTGCAAAAGTCACGCACACATGACCCACAGATACGGATCTGTAGGTCCTCTTTGCTGGTTGTGTGAGCACGCTCCTACAGCGCGTGGCGCGACGCGCCTATAAATCTGCTGTAAAGCTTGGAGGGAGATGGCGCCTGCAGAACGCGGAGGCACCCACAAAACACCTGTGCGCCTTGGTGAAGGATGGCGCCCACAGGACGCGAGCCCGTCCTTAGGCCATATGTGTGTCTTGGAGGAGGAGAGCGCCTGCAGATTGCAGGCGCATCTTGCAGCTTGCTGCTTGTTAGCAGCCCATAAGCACGCCTTGGGGCTGTCACGTCTTGAATCTGCTGGAAACTGACAGAGGCGCTCCTCTCTTGATGGAGTCGTCCTCCTTACATCCAACAGATGGCGCATGGACGCCTCTCTTCCACACACTGTTCTTGAGAAGAAGCTTGGATTGAAATATCTTGTGCTCGAGATGGTTGCAGCGGGCTGACGTGATTCCTTGTGAAGCTGATTATTACATCTGTAGATAAGATGACACATCCAAGTTGTATGTGGCTAAGATGTCTTGGATCTTTGGTGGCATGTGTGCAGAGATAAGGATAAGGGAAAAGTTTGACGACTGACAAAGACACAGGTATGTATTTTTCTTTTGTCATTCAGTGGGAATCCCTTAGAATATTTCCAGGAAACTGCTGATATAAGAAAATAGGCTAACGTAAATTTCTACTTGCATAAATTGCAGATGCGGCTTACTCAAAATGTAACAGGAGAAATGATAATATCCCAACATGCAGAAACGTGGGCTACTATAAACCAGGCTTGTTGCCCCTAGGAGACTATGAGAAGAAAGTCTATGTTGTTACCCTAGGGAAAGAAACTAGTCGAGGTGATGTGCCATAAGCCTATGTCTGTGAGGAAACAGGGATCCATATGATGAAGATAGCCTGTCTACCATGTGAGGAATTTCCAGGGCACATGAAACACGTGTTTCGTAAGTGCCTTTGGTGTTAAGCTAATCCCGTTACAATATAACTTTATTATATTAAATATATAATACTTTATTATGTTTAATATTAATATATGCCTAAAACTACAAGGGCATTTTTGCAGGATGTGTGTGGACAATTAATGATGAGGCTGAAAAGGATGACAACTCCTATTTCGAAATAGAAGAGGAAATTTATGAAGAGGAAATAAACTTAAGTAATATTTCTGGGCTGTAATTATGAAATTAACTTAATTCCGCCCACTAGCTAAGTGTGAGATTAGGGTAGGGGTTTGGACACCAAGTCCATAATACCTAGACACTTCATGTGTTTCCTATGCAACTCACGACCTAATGATTTTGTTAACAAATCAGCAGCATTATCTTTGGTTTGAATATAACTTATGTCTATTGTATTATCTTCTAACTTCTCTCTTATAAAATGATTCTCAACTCCTACATGTTTTGTTGAGTGAAAACAGGGTTTCTAGCTAGGCAATGGCACCCTGACTATCACTAAACAAAATTGTAGGCTTAAGTTGAAGATGTTGGAGTTAAGCCTAAAATTAATCGACTCCAAACTATATCCTTTGCCTAGGTTAATACCTACCCAGTTCGATTTAGATAGGGCAACGGTAGGTTGTTTCTTACTTGACCAGGATATGGGAGCTCCTCCTAAAAGTAATACATAACGTCTGGATTATGAGTCGGGATCACCATAGTCGCATCTGCATAAGTTAATAATATTAACTTCTCGATGCCGGGTGTATGCTTAAACATTAGTCCTGTTTGCATAGTCCCCTTCAAATATCTGAAGATGCGCTTAACTGATGTCCAATGCTCACGTCCGGATTCTCCAAAAATTGGGAGCGGAGCTTACTTCAAAAGCAATATCGGTCTAGTAAAATTACTCAAATATGAGAGTGCCAACGGCATGTCGATATGGCTACATCTCTAACTTCTCTTGTCTTGGGACTCATATCGAAGTAAGCCTAACTCCACCGGCAAAAGGTGTAGAAGCAGCATCCTCAAGACCAAACTTAACTAAGCATTCTTTAATGTACTTAGTTTGTACAATGCTTAAAGTCTTATCATCACGATTTCTAATGATATTAACTCCTAGTGCATATGTCATCTCTCCTAAGTCAGACATCTCAAACAAAGTCCTCAACCAGCCTTTGTTTCTGCTAGGAGTGTAGGAGAAGATGTGGCCATAAAGACATCGTCAACATATAATAGGAGATAAAATATATCTTTACCAGATATAAGAATATATAAACAAGTAATATTTCGGGCTGTAATTATGAAATTAACTTAATTCCGCCCACTAGCTGCTAGGTGTGAGATTAGGGTAGGGGTTTGGACACCAAGTCCATAATACCTAGACACTTCATGTGTTTCCTATGCAACTCACGACCTAATGATTTTGTTAACAAATCAGCAGCATTATCTTTGGTTTGAATATAACTTATGTCTATTGTATTATCTTCTAACTTCTCTCTTATAAAATGATTCTCAACTCCTACATGTTATGTCACGAGTGAAAACAGGGTTTCTAGCTAGGCAATGGCACCGACTATCACTAAACAAAATTGTAGGCTTGTTGAAGATGTTGGAGTTCCTAAAATTAATCGACTCCAAACTATATCCTTTTCTCTGAGGTTAATACCCTATACTCAGTTGGTACTAGATAGGGCAACGGTAGGTTGTTTCTTACTTGACCAGGATATGGGAGCTCCTCCTAAAAGTAATACATAACCCGATAATGGATTTGATTACCAAAGATAGTCGCAAATGTCAAGATAAGTCGTTAATATTAACTTCTCGATGCCGGGTGTATGCTTAAACATTAGTCCTGTTTGCATAGTCCCCTTCAAATATCTGAAGATGCGCTTAACTGATGTCCAATTCTCACGTCCGGGATTCTCCAAAAATTGGGAGCAGGAGCTTACTTCAAAAGCAATATCTGGTCTAGTAAAATTACTCAAATATATGAGAGTGCCAACGGCATGTCGATATGGAACTGCTGACATCTCTAACTTCTCTTCGGCTGTCTTGGGACTCATATCAGAAGTAAGCCTAACTCCACTGGCAAAAGGTGTAGAAGCCGGCTTAGCATCCTCAAGACCAAACTTAACTAAGCATTCTTTAATGTACTTAGTTTGTACAATGCTTAAAGTCTTATCATCACGATTTCTAATGATATTAACTCCTAGTGCATATGTCATCTCTCCTAAGTCGACATCTCAAACAAAGTCCTCAACCAGCCTTTGTTTCGCTAGGAGTGTAGGAGAAGATGCCATAAAGACATCGATCAACATATAATAGGAGATAAAATATATCTTTACCAAATATAAGAATATATAAACAAGCGTCGGCTTGACTGTGTTTAAATCCTCTGCCGACAAGTTGCACATGAATAGTTAAGTTCCAATTCTTGCCTGAATGCTTGAGGGCATAAAGGCCTTTAATAAGTCGGCATACCCAATCCTCTTTGTCTTTAACTTCGTAACCCTCAGGTTGTCTCATGTATATTTCTTCTTTCAAGCGCCCATATAAATATGCTGTCTTTACATCCATCATACGGAGTTCAAGATCAAATTGGGTAGTTAAAGCAAATATCATTCGAAGTGTGGCAAACTTGGCTACTGGGGCATAAGTAGCCCAAGGTATGTAATCCAAACCAGGAACTTGAGTAAAACCTCTAGCAACTAAACGTGCCTTATATCTCTCGATGGAACCATCTCCTTTTCTCTTAATTTTAAATACCCACTTGCTGGTAACTATCTTCCGGCCCTTAGGTGGTTTGACTAATTCCCATGTAGAGTTATTAATTAAGGAATTGTACTCGGAATCTACAGCTACCTTCCATAAGTCTTTTTCAGGAGAGGAGAAAGCTTGTTTTAAGGTAAGTGGTTCTTCTGGGTCAAGAGTAGCTTTATAGACAGCTTGTGAGTAAAGAGACAAAGGAGGCATAGGATCATCAAAAACAGCCAAGTATCCTAAAGGAGGTTCCATCCAACCGCAGACTGTGAATAGCGTGACGGACTCGAGGTTGTACCGGGTGCAAAGCATTCCATAGGAGCTGGATCATCTATATGATCATCAGACTCTTCATCATCACCCTCAAGAAGGTCATCAGACTCATCAACATGTGTGTCAACAGGCTCCTCTACTG
Organism: Anthoceros angustus; assembly: GCA_010909165.1. Classification (NCBI taxonomy): domain Eukaryota; kingdom Viridiplantae; phylum Streptophyta; class Anthocerotopsida; order Anthocerotales; family Anthocerotaceae; genus Anthoceros; species Anthoceros angustus. Next base: position 2,234,059 of record MU008160.1, read on the forward strand.
GGTAAGAGGGAGATGTGTCTGATGGGAAGAGATGCTAACTCCTCCTCCTCCTGCACAACAGGTTCAACTACAGGAACGCGAGGAGCAGGAAGGGGTATGAAATCAGTATCATCAAAAGAGGAGGTATCATGTGCCTCGTCAAGAGAGGAAACATCAAAATCAGCAGAGTCAGCTCCCACTGGTGGGGAAAAGAGGTAAGACTCATGGAAAGTAACACTACGAGCATAAATAAGTTGCCGAGTGGAAGGGTTAAATAATTTATAACCTTTGATGCTTTCGGTGTAGCCAATGAAGATGTACTTGGCTGCTTTAGGATCTAACTTCTTACGCAATGGTTTAGGAATAAAAACATAGGCAGGAGATCCAAAAATTCGAAGGTGATCAATAGAGGGCTTCTTGCCAATAAAGGCTTCATAAGGAGTCATACCTTGAACTGCTGATGTAGGTAATCGATTAATGAGATACGTTGCTGTAAGGAGGGCCTCAGCCCAATAAGCTTTGGATAAAGTAGCTTGTGTCAACAGACAGCCAGTAATCTCTTGAAGGCGTAAATTCTTGTTTTCAGCTACGCCATTTTGTTGAGGAGTGTAAACAACAGTGAGTTGTTGAGCTATACCTTCAGCTCGACAAAACGCCTCAAATTGTTGTGATGTGAACTCGCCACCATTGTCAGAACGTAAGGTCTTGAGTTTCTTATCTGTTAAGCGCTCAGCCCAAGCCATGTAATCCTTAAAGAGATGATAAGCTTCACTCTTGTGTTTCAAGATGTAGGAAAGGACAAAGCGGGAATAGTCATCTATGAAGGTCAAGAAATATCTACTTCCACTAAAAGAGGGGGTAGACATGGGACCACAAATGTCTGTGTGCACTATCTCTAAAGGTGTCTTAAAACACAAATGAAGAGCTACTTTGAGCAAACAAACACAAAGACAATGGTCAAAGAGCTGAATGTGCTATTGCTAGTTGGTCTCACCCCTTTTTAAACTTTAAAAAGTGTCACTCACGTTTCCTACTCAATATGGGGTATATGTTTCCCATTTACCCGCTTCTATATACTTATAGTAAGCTCAATCACCTACATCTTGTATGCATAGTCATATCCATCTTAACAAACTCAGAAGCTGCATCCTCAACACTCCCACTCGGCACCCGAGTTTGCCTTAATCCAACTACCTCTCTACACTTCTCAAACTTGAACTTGCTCAAAGCCTTGGTCAAGAAATCTGCAGCCATATCCTCCGCTTTGCAATACTCAAATGTAACCTCCAACGATTTCATACTTTCACGAACAAAGTGATGTTGGATATCAATATGCTTTGTCCTTGAGTTGTGCATGGGTTCTTGATCAATGCCATGCTTCCTGGTTGTCACTTTGAAGAACAGTTGGCTGCACTTGTTGATACCCAATTTCTTCCATGAACCTTCTCAACCAAATGGCTTCCTTTGTAGCTTGTGTGGATGCCATGTACTCAGCCTCCACTATAGATATTGCAACAGTTGGTTGCTTTTTGCTATTCCAACTAATGGCACCTCCTCCAAGGATAAAAACATATATGGTTGTGGACCTCCTATCATCAAGATCGCTCCCCCAATCTGAGTCACAATATCCAAGCTGTGTCCATTTGAACATACTTGGACATGCATTTGAACATGAAAACTCAAGGTACATGTCATGTGTGCCTTTCAAGTACCTCATTATCCTCTTCACTGCAATCCAATGTGGCTTTCCGGATTTTGCATATATTGGCTCACAACTCCTAGAGCTTTCCCAAGATCTGGACGAGTTGCAACCATGGCAAACATCAAACTGCCCAACGCTTGTCGCAAAAAATGTTCTTCATCTCCTCCTCCTCGTGATTGCTTGTAAGACATTGGTCTTTGCTAAGCCTCATATCTAAAGAGAGGCGTTGCAATTGGCCTGCAATCAGTCATTCCAAAACGATCCAAGTGTTCTTTAATGTACTTGTTGTCCAAGCTTGATTATTCTCCTCACCCTGCTCTAACCACTTGAATGCCAAGGCAATAGTTGAGCTCCCCAAGTCCTTCATTTCAAATTGTCTTGACAACATCTCCTTGACCTCATTGATGGCATATATAGATGCGCTCAACAAAATGAGGTCATCCACGATATGGAGAACTTTGGATATGTAGATTTTCTCATCAGATGTGCATTGTTGAAATCCTTGCTCCTTTAAGAAGGCATTGATCTTCTCATACCAAGCTCTAGACCCTTGCTTCAATTTATAGAGAGCTTTCTTCAATTTGCACACCAAACTCTCATTGTCTTTTTCGATATACCCTTCAGGTTGCTCCATATAAATGTCCTCCTCCAAGTCTCCATTGAGAAATGCAGTTTTACATCCATTTGATGAATCTCCAAATCATCAATTGCTCCCACGCAAGTAAAGTCCTTATTGACACAAATTTGGCCACTGGAGCAAAGGTCTCATTGTAATCGATGCCTTGTTCTTGGCTATATCCCTTTACCACCAATCTTGCCTTATATCTCTCAATCTGACCATTAGAATCTCTCTTGATTCTAAACACCCATTTGCTCCCAATAGCATTCCTTCCTGCAAGCAAGGAGGTTAATACCCATGTGTCATTCTTCCTCAACGACTTCATCTCATCATCCATAGCTTCTTTCCATTGCTTTGCATCCTTCCCTTGTAGTGCTTCAGCTATAATTCTTGGTGTTGAGGATGCAGCTTACTGAGTTTATTAAGATGGATATGAATATGTAAAAATGTAGGTGATTGAGCTCACTATCACAGTACGTGTAAGTAAATGGGAAACATATACCCCATATTGAGTAGGAAACGTGAGTAACACTTTTAAAGTTTAAAAGGCGAGACCAGCTAGCTATAGCAGGTTCAGCTCTTTGACTATTGTCTTTGTGTTGTTTGCTCAAAGTTGCTCTTCATTTGTGTTTTAAGGCATCGCTTAGGTGGTCTTAGGTTTTGCAATTGAACACTTGCTTTCTTGACACTTGACCCTCTTGAAGCATGGCTAGCTTCCAATCTCAACAGCCAGTTGCCATGTTCAGTTCGAGATGAGGCTGTTATATTCGAATCGATGGCTTTCGCAATGAGGACCGTGGACTTGATAAAGCCTTGTATGACATGGGTGTTAGGTGGGTCAGCTTATTGTGAAACAGCACTTGATAAAGCTTCCTTGTATGACATGGGTGTGTCGTGGGTCATTATTGTGGAAACAGCAGAGTTGATGAAGGTTGTGAAGCTAACTCGTGGCTGTTGCTCAGATGTGCAATCAGAGGATGGTATTGTGGGCCGCCAGACCTTGAGGTAAGTATATCTCCAGGTATGTAAGGAAGCTCCTTCCATTCCGATCGGGGACGATGTGGCCTAGTTGAATGTCGAGGAAGGTGTGGTATCCATAGGTATTAGTGTCTTAGGGTCCCGCATCACGCATCGAAAGTCGAGTGGGTCGATAAAAGGGAGCTAAGGAATGTCTAAAGGTTGAGAGTCCTGTTGTGCATAGAGTCTAGGGAGACAAATTGATTCAGTTCGGAAAAGTATACACGCTATTAGGACTGATCTGGAGGAAAACGCCATAGATGGTAGGTTGAGGTAAGGGGCATGGTTGTTAAAAGACTCAAGGTGAGTACGGAGGATGAAACTCTTATTAAAGCCAACAAATTGTACAAAGTAAGTTGTTGTGTAGTTGGGTTGAAGAGCTTTGTAAGAGGAAAATCTGGGCTGCCGAGATTCACCCTCTAGTGGCCACACTTATCCCACATCATATGTTGGGTTTCGTCCCATGAGCCTTGTGTGAACGGTCGAATCCTAGGAGATCAATCATCGCCTACATCTACACATTACCTCAGCCTCCTCAACAAGCAAGGCGCCCGCTACTCTCCCTTACACTGCACCACCTACACCGCCCGTAAATTCACCAATTCTCGACCTACAACGACACAACACAATTGCAGGTCATGCCTTAGCAGCAAGGAGTTTGCCACGGGTGCCCAGGGACCCCCTGACCCACACCGCGATTTTGTCCCTACTCCTAAGACCAACTTCTCCACATAGGGAGCGCCCTCTTACTGCAGATTTGGGATTCGTCCGTAGGCTCGCCTTTGGCCTTCCACTTTTCCTACACTCTAATCCTCTTCTCAACCTTCTCAATCAACAACGCTCTCTTCTTCTCTACTCATCTAACCTTCTTCCTTCCACGATCTCCTACTCTAACACCGTTTGTTGGCTCATTAATTCCAACTCGCCCTTACGGCACAACTGCCTGGGGTCCGTCTGAAAATTAACGAGTTCTTCCTTGGGCTGGTTGCTATGGTTTGTACCGTATAATGAGAACCTCCATGGAGTCTTTCCCCAATCTACCTCAAGCCAAAAGTTCCTTGAGCATCGCCACACACTCAAAGCAAAACAATTCACACAAAGAACCCTTCACAAGGGAAGCAGGTGGGCGCGCAGAGAGCAAGCCCTTCCCAAAGACTGACCACCGCCTCCTCTCTACCAGACATCGGTTGGCTTGCACCGCACGAAATTCGTGCACAAAGCGAAGGACTCGGGAGGATGGGAGCGCAAGACACGATAATTTTACTTCACAACCTCCCTCCTTTTATAGGGAGGACCTCACATGTAGAGGATCAACCCGCCATCATGGATGCAAGAGCAAGGAGCTCACTTGCTCCACAAGTGAGAGGAAGAGGAGCAGTTGAAGATGAGCCGTGGCTAAGAGAGCCAGGCTATTTTATTGGAGGAGGAAGCTCGTGGCGAGGATAAGGAGGGGATTCATAAAGAGTCCCTAAATTAGCTTGAAGACATGAGACAAGATGCCCCTTGGGGGGCGACTTTCTTTAGAGGGGAAACAAGCATAAATGCTTGTCAACCTAGGGGTGTGTTGACTAGCTAGATAGGAATGTTGACAGGAGCCATTAAGGCTCACGTAGGTGAAGTTTGCTAGAATAGAATTTTACCAAAGATGCTTCAATGTCAGAACTTAAAGTCTGACAGTATGATACACTAAAATAAGAAGTGAGGCGGCCTCAGGAAGGCGTGCTAGGGGAGGTGTGATTTTGCTCCACTCCCGCAAGATCAACCACCTCTTCTCCTTTCCTGCAAGGGCCGAGATACCGCCTCCCCGCCGGCCAAATCCATGCTAGCAGCCTTGCATTCGCTGCTTCCTCCTACCACGGTAGGAACTCCTCCTACCACGGTAGGAACTCCTCCTACCACGGTAGGAGTTCCTACCGGGCTGTTTCTTCTTCACCTCCCGAGGTGGTTCTTTCCTCCTATGAAGCTTCTCCTTCACTCGCCTCCCTCCCGGTGCGAAATTCCTTCACCCATGTTGCTTGGGACATTCTCCAAGTCTAAGGCTTTGGTTGGACTTGCATAAGGGCCTTCCTATCATCATCATGAGGTCCCAACATCCTTCTCTCGCAAGCCGCAAGAATCGTTAGTTCCCTTGAGTATCTTGTTGTGAAGATGAGCTAGTCGTTGTTGTGCCATCTCCAATTCTTCATAATCCTCAAGCCACACTCCATGCTCACACTTACTCTTGTAAGCATTTCGCTCCAAGGTCAACTTTCCCACCACGGTAGGAGTTCCTACCGGGCTGTTTCTTCTTCAATACCCCTCCCGAGGTGGTTCTTTCCTCCTATGAAGCTTCTCCGCTCACTCGCCTCCCTCCCGTGCAAATTCCTTCACCCATGTTGCTTGGGACATTCTCCAAGTCTAAGGCTTTGGTTGACTTGCATAAGGGCCTTCCTATCATCATCATGAGGTCCCAACATCCTTCTCGCCAAGCCGCAAGAATTCTAGTTCCCTTGAGTATCTTGTTGTGAAGATGAGCTGCTAGTCGTTGTTGTGCCATCTCCAATTCTTCATAATCCTCAAGCCACACTCCATGCTCACACTTACTCTTGTAAGCATTTCGCCCAAGGTCAACTTTCCCACCCGACGTGAAGAGCTACATTCTCCATCTTGTCCATCCGCCGCTGGTGGATTAACTTCTTGTAGAGTATAATCAGCCCAAAATCTCTGCTCCCTCACCACCAACATAGGTCGCATAACGCCTCATGATGGTCCTTCTCCGCTGCCATCTCCTTCTCCAACTCCGCTATCCTCCTAGGGAGTTGTGCATTCTCTTGGACTTCTCGCTCCATCTCCATTCTGGACAAAATGCATCCGTTCTTGGCTCTTCCTCCTTTAGTTCCAACCTCCACGGATTTCCCAACTCCTTTTCCATGTCACGGATTTTCACTGCTTGTGTGGCCATGACTTGCTCATGGGCGTCCATTTGCCTTTGTGCTGCCTTCATTTGCAAGGACTTGTTTTATTTCGCTTCTCCTCCATCAGCAGCATTTGTTTGTCTTACGCCTCTTCTCCCATGTGTTCACCATGTGGGCAAGTGTTGTTTCACCTTCTCCTCTCGGGCTGCCAATTTCTTGGTAAGAGCCTTGTTCTCCCGATATAATTGTTCACCTCTCGTTGCCTTGATTCAAGACTCTTTCCAAGTGCTTCACCCGAGCTTCCATCCTCATGGTATCCTCCTGCATGGGTCTCCGCCTACCCGTAATTTCCTTGCTTGATAGGTTCTTGTCTTCTCCGCCATCTCCTTCTCCAACTCCGCTATCCTCCTAGGAGTTGTGCATTCTCTTTTGGACTTCTCGCTCCATCTCCATTCTACGGACAAAATGCATCCGTTCTTCCAGCTCTTCCTCCTTTAGTTCCAACCTCCACGGATTTCCCAACTCCTTTTCCATGTCACGGATTTTCACGCAGGTGGCCATGACTTGCTCATGGGCGTCCATTTGCCTTTGTGCTGCCTTCATTTGCTACAAGGACTTGTTTTATTTCGCTTCTCTCCTCCATCAGCAGCATTTGTTTGTCTTCCGCCTCTTCTCCCATGTGTTCACCATGTGGGCAAGTTGTTTCACCTTCTCCTCCTGCCAATTTCTTGGTAAGAGCCTTGTTCTCCGATATAATTGTTCACCTCTCGTGCCTTGATTCAAGACTCTTTCCAAGTGCTTCACCCGAGCTTCCATCCTCATGGTATCCTCCTGCATGGGTCTCCGCCTACCCGTAATTTCCTTGCTTGATAGGTTCTTGTCTTCTCCGCCATCTCCTTCTCCAACTCCGCTATCCTCCTAGGAGTTGTGCATTCTCTTTTGGACTTCTCGCTCCATCTCCATTCTACGGACAAAATGCATCCGTTCTTCCAGCTCTTCCTCCTTTAGTTCCAACCTCCACGGATTTCCCAACTCCTTTTCCATGTCACGGATTTTCACGCAGGTGGCCATGACTTGCTCATGGGCGTCCATTTGCCTTTGTGCTGCCTTCATTTGCTACAAGGACTTGTTTTATTTCGCTTCTCTCCTCCATCAGCAGCATTTGTTTGTCTTCCGCCTCTTCTCCCATGTGTTCACCATGTGGGCAAGTTGTTTCACCTTCTCCTCCTGCCAATTTCTTGGTAAGAGCCTTGTTCTCCGATATAATTGTTCACCTCTCGTGCCTTGATTCAAGACTCTTTCCAAGTGCTTCACCCGAGCTTCCATCCTCATGGTATCCTCCTGCATGGGTCTCCGCCGCCTACCCGTAATTTCCTTGCTTGATAGGTTCTTGTCTTCTCCGCCTCGTCTTCAAGAATTCACCCTCCTCTTGGCCGCTCCTATGTCTACCTTGCTGAATATTTTCCCTATGCGTAGCATCTCCTCCAACATATCCAAGTCACCTCCCTTGCTCCTAGGAGACTCAAGGCCTTTGCCTTGCTCATGGGATCTTACATCCCTTACTTCCCTATGACGAGCTCCCGCTCATCACTTGGTGGGGCGACCCTCCCACCGTAACTCCATCCGCCGCCCACCTACCGGGCCGGTTGCCTTTTATCTCCCGCTGGGAGCTTCCAAACCATGACTTCCCTTTTCTTACCGTGGTAGGAGTCTCTCCTACCAAGGTGGTCTGCCTCCTACCATGGTAGGACTAGCTCCTACCACCGTAGGTCTTGTCATGAGAGGTGATATGGGTCCCATACCACGTGGGAACACCCCTATGCAGCTCGAGTTTGTTAAGATGGATATGACTATGCATAAAAGATATAGGTGATTGAACTTACTATAAGTATATAGAAGTGGGTAAATGGGAAACATATACCCCATAGTGAGTAGGAAACGTGAGTGACACTTTTAGGGTTTAAAAGGGTGAGACCAGCTAGCTATAGCAAGTTCAGCTGACTCTTTGACTGTTGTCTTTGTGTTGTTTACTCAAAGTTGCTCTTCATTTGTGTTTTAAAGCCTCGCTTAGGTGGTCTTAGTTTTGCAATTCGAACACTTGCTTTCTTGACACTTGACCTCTTGAAGGATGGCTAGCTTCCAATCTCAACAACAACAATTTGATCGTGGCTTTGGAGTCAAGAATAAAGACTTTGACTTTGAGATTCTTGTGAGCGACTCTTACATGAAGAGACAAAAGAAGAGAAAAGGGAAGATATCCGAGGAATCAGCTTTTGTGGCCAAAAAGCCTCGGGAAGAACACTCAAGTTCCATCAAGCTAGGGAAGGTCCTTCTCAATCAGGAGGATATAGAAGGTCCAACATAACTTGCAACCACTGGCAAGGTTGGACACATTAGGAACTGTTCAAGAAGCAAAGGGACGAGAAAGCAAGACCTCAAAGCAATGCTGAAGACTTTGATGAGGCCTTTGTGAGTACACATCACCACTCAAATGAAGCTGACAGGTGGTATATCGATTCGGAGCTTGAGCATATGACCAATAGGCGTGAATGGTTTCACTCTTTCAAACCCACTCCTGCAACTAACATTTACTTGGGTGATAATTCGCTCAAAAATGTGAGGGAGAAGGAGTTGTATTTCTAACCATGACCACTCCTAAAGGGCCTATTCTTGGGATGTTAAAGAAGGTCCTCTATGTGCCAGGCCTGAGCAAAACCTCTTCTCCGTTAGCGGCTACCTCTCAAGGGTTGAGAGTGAGATTTGAGGAAGCTGGAGTGACCTTCATGAATGCAAAAGAAGAAGTGAGAGCACAAGGAGTGAAGGTTGGAAAGATGTATTGTTTAAGTGGGAGTACTGGTGCCAAGCTCAAGAATGGAGGCAAATGTGGTACAAGAGCACAACAACAAGCTACTATTGTGGCACCAAAGATTGGGACATCTTGGAGTTCAAAACATCAAGCTCATGGAAAAGAAAAAGATGGTAAGAGGACTTGAGCTTGGAGAGGAGGAAGATATAGGTATTTGTAGAGGTTGCATGATGGGAAAGCAACATCGATTTCCATTTCCAAAGGGAGGAAGTAGAGCTAACCATGTGCTAGATTTGATTCACTCAGACATCTGTGGCCCCATGAAGACTACATCTCTAGGAGGGGCCAAGTATTTCCTCACTTTCACAGATGACAAGTCAAGGTATACCAAGGTTTACTTCCTCAAATCCAAGGATGCTTGTTTATCCAAGTTCAAGGAGTATAAAGCACTTGTGGAGAATCAAATTGGTAGAAAGATAAAAGTTTTAAGGAGTGATAATGGAGGTGAATATATGTCCAAGGATTTTGGAACTTTTTGCAAGGAGCACGGAATTATGCAACAGTTTTCGGCCCCTCACACTCCTCAGCAAAATGGAGTTGCAGAAGGAAAAATAGAACTTTGGTAGAATATGCTAGGAGCATGCTTCATCATCAACAATTGGGCTATGAGTTTTGGGGGGAAGCCATTGCAACTGCTGTCTACCTACTAATAAAAGTGCAAGTGCATCACTAGAGGATATGACACGGAGGAATGCTGGTTAGGGAGGAAGCCTTCTATTGCTCACTTGCATGTGTTTGGGTGTAGAGCCTTTGCACATAAACCCAAAGAAGTCGAGCAAGCTCGAAGGAAAGGCCTTGGAGTGCGTTTTTGTGGGCTATGATATTGATAGAAAGGCCTATAAATTGTATGATGAGGCATATGGGCGCATCATCATAAGTAGAGATGTGGTTTTTGATGAGGCGGAGAATATAGATAGCGAGAAATTTCCTATTGTTGATGCCCACGAGGTTGTGATACTGCAAGAACCAATTGGAAAAGATGTCATTTCGATCGCTGGGAATGAAATGATCTCTAGCGAGGCAAACAATGAGGAAGAACCCTTGAGAGAAGAAATTCTTCCTCCGTGGAGATATCCAACAAGGGAGCGTCGTCGACCAAGAGATTGAAGAGAAGGACTAGAGTTTGCATCCATTGCTATGGAATATGGGAGGAAACCAAGAACGATAGCTGAAGCACTACAAGGAAAGATGATAAGAAAAGGAAAGAAGCTAGGTAGTATGTATGGACTTCGTGAGGTAGTATGTAAGTGAGAGGCCACCGTGTAGATAGAGTAGGCCTGCCAACCCTTTGACACGCATCACATCTCCTGATAAACTCCCACACATCCTCTCTCAGATTGAGCCCACGAGCTTGCATCCAAGACCTTCTTCACGGTGATTTGCGAAACCACCAGCCTCTTCGCATGTAAAGCTGACCAAACAGCTTCTAGTTTCCAGACATCGCCGAATCTTCTCGTCTGGACCAAGCTTATACAAGACCCCATTTCGTAGGCAATAAGGGCTGTCTTGTGAAGAAAACAGCTCGCCCCTCCCTAGACAAACCATCGTGCATGATTCCATGCTCTAGAAATTTTCAGACTCACCATTCAATGTATCTTGGGCATGAACGCCCCTCACGTTCTAATCTCCTCCTTCCAAGCATACCACGTCGCCTCCTGCTAGCTCGCCCACCAGCAGCCCTGCACGGCGTTAATCCATTCACAAATCCATTTTCTCCTTGCTTTGTCCATGCCGCAAGTTTCCTAGCTTGCAGCCCGCTTGCATGCTCCTCCTCCACAACGCTCGATTTCTTCCATTCCTGCTGGTCTAGCCTCGTGTCCAGGTCCAGCTCGTGCTCCCATGGCGTCCTCCTCGCCTTCCTGCACCTCCATGGCCTCAATGAGTGATTTCCCATGAATCGCCATTTCCTTCTCCCAGCTTTTGCTCAAGCTTGTCATGGGATGCATCTCCTTCCTCGCGCACCTACCTCATTAGGGTCGTCTTCTCCTCGGCCCCATGGCGCCCGGCTTTTGGCCACGCAAGTGTAAGCGCCTTTTGCTTGAAACGATGATGCCTTCCCGACCCATCCCTGCTGACCATACGCTGCAAGAACTGCATTCCATGTCACCTCGTTCTTGCGGGCATTTTCAAACACTCAGCATCGCCTCACGCCTCCCGCATTTTGCATACATGTTCACCGCAGCTGCCCACAACCACATCCGCTTCCAAACCTCTCTCCGAACTGAGCATGTAGCTGGTGCCCGTGTGCAATGCTCCGATGCTTCACCCAGTCAAACCAACTCCTCGTGAAATCGGTCATCCGTGGCTTCAAGTCGCTTCCGCCAGACGAGAAATGAAATCAACATTCTCGATGCCCCGGCCTAGTTTCTACGCCATAATCAAACTCTTGCAGCAGTAGCACCCACCTGGCAATCCTTCCTGACAAATCTGGCTTGTTTACAAGGTACTTCAACGCAAAATGGTCAACATGAAAGGTCACTTTGCAAGCAAGCAGATAGTGTCTAAACTTCTTACAGAGTAGATGATACCAAGACCTTCCCGCCTGTGGTTGAGTAGTTCTTCTCGATCTCGTGAGTTGTCTACCCAAGATAGAAAATCGGATGGTCCTGCTTTCTCGCCCTTCCGGCTTAAGATGGTCCCAATGGCATAAGCGGACACATCCAAGTATACATGAAACGTTTTCTCCCATTCGTGGCAGAATGCTGGTGCGCTCACCAAGTGTCCTTCAGCTGAAAAGCCTGCCTTGCAGTCCATTTGAAAGGTGTATCCTTCTTGGTCAATTGTGTCAGCAAGGCTGCCTTCTTAGCAAAATCCTTGATGAACCTCCTGTAATATCCTACCAATCCTACAAAAGCACGCACCGCCTCACCGCTTGTGGTGCGTCCATCTCAATTTATAAATGCCACCTTCTCCTTATCTACCCGCAACTGTGACCGAAACTCGATGTGCCAACAAAATACCTTCTCCATACCAAAATAATACTGGATGAAGTTTCATGTTGGATTCCCTGCACTTCAAAACACTGCCTTAGGTGCTCTAGATGCAACTTCCTCCTCCCAAACACGCAAAAATCATCTAGGAATACCATGAACTTCCGAGAAATCTCGGAAGATAGCGCCACCACACGTTGAAGGTGGCGTGAGCGTTGCACAACCCGAAAGGCAGCTTGGAATAAGCGTAAGTGCCCCAACTGCTGTGAATGTAGTCTTGTCCTCGATCCTCCTCCTCAACGAAATCGATTGTAACCCGAGTACTTCAGAAATCAGACATTTCATGTCCACCACCGTGTCAAAGACGCTGTCCATGAAAGGCAAGGGGTGGTGGTCCTTCTTCGTTGCTTCATTGCTTGCTGAAATCTTGACACACCCATTCCGTTGTTCTTAGGTACAATTACGATGGGGCAACCCACTCACGGTAAGCACCGGATAAATCACCGGCTAAGTAGGTCCAAATTGATCCTTGACGACCATAGAATACTTGGGATTCAGCCTGTATTGCTTGATCCTTACAGGAGTGCTGCCCTCCTTCAAATCGATTCGATGTATCCCTCTTCCGGAATTCGCCATGTCAAGAATCTTGAAGGCAAACACATCGACATATTCTCTAAGGACCCTACGAAACTCTTCTTTTTTCTACCACTCCTAGGTGCCTGGAGATCTTGACCACCTTGCTGGGCTCTAGCTCCAAGTCCTCACTGCTCGGATCTACATAAGTCCCTTCCGGACCGCCACCGCACTATTCCCCGATCCTTCGCCGGAAAATCGCGATCATAGGCTCCCACCTTCCATAAGGCTACTCCTTCTCTATGTGCTTCGTCCTCCCGACCTCCTCACGACACCATCTACTTGTGGCGGTGTACACCAACTCGATTTTATTGCCACCTCAACCGAGGGTCCTAAGCTTGGCCACCGCCAAGAGCTTACCCCCGTACTACCCGAGGTGTACCCATCGGACTGAAGCGCGGACTCCCCTTCATAGGGTGCCTTACTCCATGACACAAATATATCCTTAAATAATAATAATTAACAGTAATAATTAATTAACAGCAAGGTGTCTATCACGGGCGCCCAGGGACCCCCTGACCCACACCGCAATTTTGTCCTTACTCCTAAGACCACTCTTCTCCACAGTGGAGCGCCCTCGCAGATTTGGGATCTGCCCCTGGTCAGCTCCTGTGGCCTCCGCTTTTCCTACACTCTAATTCTCCTCACAACTCCTCAATCAACAACGCCTCTCCTTCTCTACTCATCTAACCTTCCTTCCTCCACAATCTTCTACTCTAACATCGATTGCTGGCTCATTAATTCCAACTCGCCCTTACGGCACAATCGCCTGGGTCCGTCCGAAATTAACGAGTTCTTCCTTGGGCGGTTATGTGGTTTGTACCAGACATGAGAACCTCCAGGAGTCTTTCCTCAGAGTCTACCCTCAAGCCGAGAGTTCCTTGAGCATCGCCACACACTCAAAGCAAAACAATTCACACAAAGAACCATTCACAAGGGAGCAGGTGGCGCCCAAGAGCAAGCCCTCCACCCAAAGACTCCAACCGCTGCTCCTCTCTACCAGACACGGCGTTGGCTTGCAAGACGAAATTCTGCACAAAGTGAAGGACTCGGGAGGATGGGAGCGCAAGACACGATAATTTTACTCACAAGCCCTCCTTTTATAGGGAGGTCCTCACATAACCTCTCGCGCCTCCCGGCATTGCCTCACTCCTTATTTTAGTGTATCCTACTGTCAGACTTTAAGTTCTGACATCCAAGCATCTTGGGTAAAATTCTATTCTAGCAAACTTCACCTATGTGAGCCTTAATGGCTCCTGCCAACATTCCTATCTAGCTAGTCAACACACCCTAGGGTTGACAAGCATTAATGCCTGTCCTCCTCTAAAGAAAAGTCTCCCCAAGTGGCATCTTGTCCCATGTCTTCAAGCTAATTTAAGGACCCCTTATGAATCCCCTTCCTTATCTTGATGCCTATCTTGAGTTTCTTCCTCCAATAAAATAGCCCGGGCTCTCTTAGCCACTGGCTCATCCTCAGCTTCTCCTCTTCCTCTCACTTGTGGAGCAAGTGAGCTCCTTGCCCCTACCATGTTAGGAGGTTGGTCTTCTCCTTGTGATTCTTGCTCCATTCTGCAAGATCAACCCCTCTTCCTTCTTTCTTGCAAGGGCCAAGGTACTCGCCTCCCCATCAAATCCATGCTAGCAGCCTTTGACTGCTTTCCCTCCTACCATGGTAGGACCTTCCTACCACGGAACTCCTCCTACCACGGTAGGAGTTCCTACCGGGTGTTTCTTCCTCACCCCTTCCGGGTGATTCTCTCCCCAGCTCGCCCGCTTCACTCGCTTCTCGGCGCAAGTTTCTTCACCCCTGCTTGGGACACTTTCCAAGTCTAAGGCTTCCGTTGGACTTGCATGAGGGCCTCCCTATCATCATCATGAGGTCCCAACATCCTTCTCAGAAGTCGCAACAACTCGTTAGTGGCCTTGAGCACCTTGTTGTGAAGATGGGCTGCAAATCGTTGTTGTGCCATCTCCAATTCTTCGTAATCCTCAAGCCATACTCCATGCTCACACTTGCTTTTGTAAGCATCTCGCCCAAGGCCAGCTCACCGCCTTGACATGGAGAGCCACATTCTCCGTCCTTTCATTCTGCAGTTGGCGGATCAATCTCTTGTAGGGCATAATCACCAAATCTCCGCCTCCTCACCGCCAACATATGCAAACCGCCTCATGACGGCCTTTCTCCTTTGCCATTTCTTCCTCCAACTCCCCTATCCTCCTAGGGAGTTGTGCATTCTCCGTTCTGGACTTCGCTTCCATTTCCAATCTTTGGACAAAATGTGTCCGTTCTTCCAGCTCTTCTTCCTTCAATTCCAGCCTCGGATTTCTCCCAGCTCCTTTTCCATGTCACTAATCTTCACTGTGTGGCTATGACCCGCTCATGTGCGCCTACTTGCCTTTGTGTTGCCCTCATTTGCTGCAGAGATTGCCTCGCCTTGACCTTCTCCTTTGCCATTTCTTCCTCCAACTCCCCTATCCTCCTAGGGAGTTGTGCATTCTCCGTTCTGGACTTCTGCTCCATTTCCAATCTTTGGACAAAATGTGTCCGTTCTTCCAGCTCTTCTTCCTTCAATTCCAGCCTCGGATTTCTCCCAGCTCCTTTTCCATGTCACTAATCTTCACACTGTGGCTATGACCCGCTCATGTGCGCCTACTTGCCTTTGTGTTGCCCTCATTTGCTGCAGAGATTGCTCGCCTTGACCTCTCCTCCATTAGCAGACTTGCTTGTCTTCCGCCTTCTTTTCCATGCGCACCATGTGAGCAAGTTGCTCCACCTTCTCCTCTCGAGCTGCCAATTGCTTGGTAAGAGCCTTGTTCTCCGAATATGATGGTTTGCCTCCTGCCTCGCCTCAAGACTCTTTCCAAGTGCTCCACTTGAGCCTCCATCCTCATAACATCCTCCCGCTGGGTTTCCGCCTACCCGCAATTTCCCTTGCTTGGTAGGTCCTTGTCTTCTCGCCTCCGCCTTCAAGAATTCAACTCTCCTCTTGGCGGCTCCTATGTCTACCTTGCTGAACATCTCCCTATGCGATCTCCTCCAACATGTCTAAGTCTCCTTTCTTACCTCCGGGAGACTCAAGGCCTTTGCCTTGCTCATGGGATCTTACATCCCTTGCTTCCCTATGATGAGCTCCCGCCATCACTTGGTGGGGCAACCCTCCCACCGTGACTCCATCCGCTCGCCCACCTAACGGGCCGGTTGCCTTCTTATCTCCCTTGGGAGCTTCCAAACCGTGACTTCCTTCCTCCTACCGTGGTAGGACTAATTCCTACCACCGTAGGTCTTGTCATGAGAGGGCGAGAGGGGTCCCAAACCACTGTGGGAACACCTCCCACCTCAGGCGGATTCCTGCCATGGTAGGATCTATCCTACCTTCCATCTCCGCATCCTCCGGGTCCAAACTTCAAATCCCCTACAACTTCTCCTTGCAAGTCCTCGCACATCCTCCGCCTATCTTTGAGGGATTCCTTCCAAGAATAATGTCCGTGGTGCTGCACCTCCTTTAGCAAAGCACCAAGCACCCCGTCCCTCCCCTGTAAGTACACAATGTTAAAGGGATGCTTGGAATCATCCAACTCCTTACTTGTGAGTAGCCCTCTACTTCCCACAAATGCACTAGATAAGTGCTAAGATAGCACGGCCTGACCTGCCTTCATCCGACGCTGGGTTTCAAAGAACTTTTCCTGGTAGGTGTATGCTTCATACATGATGAGCCCCAATCCGCTTCGCTCCTTGAGTGATCTTCCACAAAAATGGAGGAAGGTAGTCAAATATGACACCCTTGGATTGCTCACCAAGCCCAAAACAATTCTTGTGAACAATCTCCACTTGGGCTCCAAGATTTGGTCCATCCGCCAACCGCTTCTTGACTTAGCCTTCATGCCCCTTGCATAAGTGTAAGGGCTCCTTGGGAAGATCCGCTGATGCACGCTTGCCTCCACTGCTCCTTCCATCAACGTGATTCCGCTTATCCTCGCTATCCGCCGCCATATACCGCGATGCTTACACCAACACCGTGGATCCGTCTGCATGCTCCTATCCGGCAGCCAATTCCTCTTCCGTCTGCCAAATTAGCAAAACACTCTATCAATTCAAGGTTGGTGTAAGACCAATGTCGCCCATACACCCACTCTAGCTGAATATTCTCCTCTCGCTGCCCAAGGTCGAAAGTCCGAAAGGTCTCTAGAGGACAACCGGCCTGCATAGCATGTGACGCCTTCATCCGACGCGTTGGGTTTCAGAACTTTTCCTTGTGGTAGGTGTATGCTTCATACATGATGAGCCCCAATCCGCTTCGCTCCTTGAGTGATCTTCCACAAAAATGGAGGAAGGTAGTGCTGAATATGACACCCTTGGATTGCTCACCAAGCCCAAAACAATTCTTGTGAACAATCTCCACTTGGGCTCCAAGATTTGGTCCATCCGCCAACCGTTCTTGGACTTAGCCTTCATGCCCCTTGCATAAGTGTAAGGGCTCCTTGGGAAGATCCGCCGTTGATGCACGCTTGCCTCCACTGCTCCTTCCATCAACGTGATTCCGCTATCCTCGCTATCCGCCGCCATATACCGCGATGCTCCTTACGGTCCAACACCGTGGATCCGTCTGCTGCTCCTATCCTAGGCAGCCAATTCCTCCGTCTGCTGCATTAGCAAAACACTCTATCAATTCAAGGTTGGTGTAAGACCAATGTCGCCCATACACCCATTCTAGCTGAATATTCTCCTCTCGCTGCCCAAGGTCGAAAGTCCGAAAGGTCTCTAGAGGATAGCTGGCCTGCATAGCACGTAACAAGGGCATGTCAAAGCCGATCCTCCCGCCTTAGACCTCTTACCCGCCTCCCGCACACCCTTGGTGGACGCTCCTTCCTTGGCTACTACCTCCTTGCCCCTTGGTCATGGCCTCGTGGAACGCAAAAGTTTGGGCAACTAGCTTAAATGAGTTCGCTTTGAAAACCCATTTTTTGCTAGGAATGGTTTGGTGAAGACATGCAAGGAAATTTTTGCCCTTTTGAGCGGAGTTGTAGGACCATGTCGGGAAGGCAAGAGAGGATATGCAGGAAAAAGAAACGGGTCAAACGACCTATTGGTGAGGAGAAAAGGTAACCTACATGAGTGGTAGGAGGTGTCCTACCACCGTAGGAGAAACTCCTACCATGGTAGACGAGGGTAGGAGAGATCCTACCACCATAGGAGAATGACCCTGCTAGTGTTTTGATCACCTACTGTAGAAATAGCTCCTACCATGGTAGGAGAGGGTAGGAAAGTATCCTACCACCGTAGGAGTAACTCCTCAAGAGAATTGAGGACTTGCTCAAAGGATCTTATACATTGATTATCATAATAGAAAGTACATTGAGTTTATATGAAGTAGGTGGTTATAGGTTGTTGTAACCAATTAACCATAATAACTAAAGCAACTACTTCTAACCCTAAGAATTAATTAATTATTAATTCTAGGATTTATAGGAGTGCTAATGAATAGTGCCCTAATATGCAAAGTATTTCATCACTCCCACTCACTATGAAGTAGGGGTAAAGACTAGCTATCCAATAAGCTAAGTAGCTAAGGAGAACTCCCACTTATTGAGAAATAGGGCCTAAAAAGTTGAAATGAAAACTTGAACTGAAAAATACATTTCATCGTTATTGCCTCCATAATAAAGTTGAAATAACTAGCCTTGATAACGGGCTGTAAATATGGCATAAGTAAATATCACTGAAAAATATGGTCTTCAATTTAATGAATATAAGGATAAGGCCATATTCCCTTCCAACCACTAAAAACGGGTGTACAGGAAACCCGTCTCCATCCACTAGTTGTTGCTTCATTCTCACAAGGGCAAGCAAGAGCTATGGCGAGGTTGAAAGTGCCTAGAGGGGAAGCATATGCCTGAATCTGCATGCGCGGGGCGCCCGGACTGAGTAGGAGGGCATCACTTGCCTGCTGGACTCTCGCGCCGACGGTGAGTCCCTATCAACAAGAAAGTCCAAAGGCCCATCATGCACAAACAACTCCATCTTCTCGGTAGAAACCAAGATACCCCTCATTCACGAGGAAACCATCAGCAAACAACAAGCTTGATCATCTTGTCTACCGATGACGAAACGGAGAAGAGGAAGGAGGAGATTGAGCCATGCCACTAGAGAAGACGAAAGGTGAGATACCTCCTTCTTTCCTTCTTATTGTTGCTGCTGTGGAAAAGCCGTAGGACACATGCTCCATGCGCTGGTACTTGTGGCACCACCCTCCGGCTAACCAACCAAGTGTGACGATGAAGGTGAAACCCATGTTTGCAGATCTGCAAAAGTCACGCACACCACCCATGATACGGATCTGAGGTCCTCTTTGCTGGTTGTGTGAGCACGCTCCCGCAGTGCGGGCATGCCTATAAATCTGTAAAAGCATGGAGGGAGATGGCGCTGCAGCGCGGAGGCACCCACAAAACACCTGCGGCGCCTTGGTGAAGGATGGCCCTGTGACGCGAGCCCGCCCTTAGCCATATGTGTGTCTTGGAGGAGGAGAGCGCCGCAGATCGGGCGCATCTTGTAGCTTCGCTTGTTAGCAGCCCATAAGCACGCCTTGGGGCTATCACGCCTTGAATCGCTGGAACCGACAGGCGCCTCTCTTGATGGAGTCGCCCCTCCTTACATCCAACAGATGGCGATGGACGCCTCTTCCACACTGCTCTTGAGAAGAAGCCTTGGATTGAAATATCTCGTACTCGAGATGGTTGCCGGGCCGACGTGATTCCTTGTAAGCTGATTATTACATCTCAGAGATAAGATGACACATCCAAGTTGTATGTGGCTAAGGTGTTGGATCGTTGGTGGCATGTGTGGAGGCTAGAGATAAGGATAAGGAAAAGCTGAGAACGATAAAAGACACAAGTATGTAGTTTTCCTTTGTCATTCAAAGGAGGATCCCTTAGAGTATTTGTGATCTGATATAAGAAAATAGACTAACGAAATTTCTACTTGCATAAATTGCGATGCGGCTTACTAAATGTAACAGAGAAATGCTAATATCCCAACATGAAACGTGGGCTACTATAAACAGCTTGTTGCCCTAGGGACTATGAAAAGAAAGTCTATGTTGTTACCCTAGGGAAGGAAACTAGTCGAGGAGATGCCAAGCCTATGTCCGTGAGGAAACATGGATCCATATGATGAAGATAGCTGTCTACCATGTGAGGAATTTGGCACATGAAACACGTGTTTGTAAGTGCCTTGGTGTTAAGCTAATCCCATTACCATATAACTTTATTATATTAAATATATAATACTTTATTATGTTTAATATTAATATATGCCTAAAACTACAAGGGCATTTTTATGTGTGGACAATTAATGATGAGGCTGAAAAGGATGACAACTCCTATTTCAAATAGAAGAGGAATTTATGAAGAGGAAATAAACTTAAGTAATATTTCGGGCTGTAATTATGAAATTAACTTAATTCCGCCCACTAGCTGCTAAGTGTGAGATTAGGGTAGGGTTTGGACACCAAGTCCATAATACCTAGACACTTCATGTGTTTCCTATGCAACTCACGACCTAATGATTTTGTTAACAAATCAGAGCATTATCTTTGGTTTGAATATAACTTATGTCTATTGTATTATCTTCTAACTTCTCTCTTATAAAATGATTCTCAACTCCTACATGTTTTCTGGAGTGAAAACAGGGTTTCTAGCTAGGCAATGGCACCCGACTATCACTAAACAAAATTGTAGGCTTGTTGAAGATGTTGAGTTCGCCTAAAATTAATCGACTCCAAACTATATCCTTTGCGCTGAGGTTAATACCCTATACTCGATTGATTAGATAGGGCAACCAGAGGTTGTTTCTTACTTGACCAGGATATGGGAGCTCCTCCTAAAAGTAATACATAACCCGACTGGATTTGCGGAGTCGATCACCAAGATAGTCGACGTGCATAAGCCGTTAATATTAACTTCTCGATGCGGTGTATGCTTGAACATTAGTCCTGCTTGCATAGTCCTTCAAATATCTCAAGATGCGCTTAGCGTCCAATGCTCACGTCCGGATTCTCCAAAATTGGGAGGAGCTTACTTCAAAAGCAATATCCGGTCTAGTAAAATTACTCACATATATGAGAGTGCCAACGGCATGTCGATATGGTACCGACATCTCTAACTTCTCTTGTTTTGGGACTCATATCAAGTAAGCCTAACTCCACCGGCAAAAGGTGTAGAAGCCGCTTAGCATCCTCAAGACCAAACTTAACTAAGCATTCTTTAATGTACTTAGTTTGTACAATGCTTAAAGTCTTATCATCACGATTTCTAATGATATTAACTCCTAGTGCATATGTCATCTCCTAAGTCGACATCTCAAACAAAGTCCTCAACCAGCCTTTGTTTCGCTAGAGAGGAGAAGATGTGCCATAAAGACATCACAACATATAATAGGAGATAAAATATATCTTTAGATATAAGAATATATAAACAAGCGCCGCCTTGACTGCTTAAATCCTCCCAAGTTGCACATGAATAGTTAAGTTCCAATTCTTGCTCGATTGCTTGAGGCCATAAAGGCCTTTAATAAGTCGATACCCAATCCTCTTTGCCTTTAACGTAACCCTCGTTGTCTCATGTATATTTCTCTTTCAAGCGCCTATACAATATGCCGTCTTTAACATCCATCATATGGAGTTCAAGATCATTGGGTAGCTAAAGCAAATATCATTCAAGTGTGGCAATTACCATATAAGTGGCCCAAGGTATGTAATCTAGACCAGAATTTGTGTAAAACCTCTCGCTACTAGACGTGTTTTTATATCCTTTCTATAGAACCATCTCCTTTTCTTTTAATTTTGAATACCCATTTGCTGGTTACTATCTTCCCCCTAGGTGGTTTGACCAATTCCCATGTAGAGTTATTAACTAGGAATTATATAATCTATGCTACCTTCCATAAGTCTTTTTCGTGAGAAGAGAAAGCTTGTTTTAAGGTAAGAGGTTCTTCCGGGTCTATAGTTGCCTTGACAGCTTGAGAATAAAGTGATATAGGGGTATAGGATCATCAAAACAGCTAGGTATCCTAAAGGAGGTTCCTTCCAACCCGCAGGACCGAGATAGTAGGTCGGGATCTAAGGTTGTACCTTTGTGCAGTGCATCCATGGGAGCGGATCATCTATATGATCCGGCTCCACATGTCATCCTCGGGTCATCAAACTCATCATCATGAGTGTCAACGCGCCTCTGGGTCAAGAGGGAGATGTGTTGTGGAATAGATGCTAACTCTCCTCCTCCTCGCATAATAGGTTCAACTAAAGGAACACGAGAAGCGTGAATGGGAGTGAAATAAGATCATCAAAAATAAGAAGGGTCAATGGTCTCATCAAGAGAGGACCAAGCCTATCAGCTCCCACTGGGGAAAAGAGGTAAGACTCATGAAAAGTAACACCGAGCATAAAAAGTTGCCTTGTAGAAGGGTTGAAATAATTTGTAGCCAAAAGTGTATTTCGGCTGGGATCCAACTTCTTACGCAATGCTTTGGGAATAAAAACATATGCGGGATCCAAAAATTCAAGGTGGTCAATAGAAGGCTTCTTGCCAATGAATGCTTCATATGGAGTCATACCTTGAACTGATGTAGGCAATCGATTCATGAGATAGGTTGTCAGGAGGGCCTCCCAATAAGCCTTAGATAACTTAGCTTGTACCAATAAGCAGTGATCTCTTGAGGCGAGATTCTTGTTCTCGCCACGCCATTTTGTTGAGGAGTGTAGACAATCAGAAGTTGTTGAGCTATACCTTCACCGACAAAATCCTCAAATGTGATGTAAACTCCACCATTGTCGGAACGTAAGGTCTTGAGTTTGTGATCCGTAAGTCTCACCCATTTCATGTAGTCCTTGAAGAAGTGAAAGGCATCACTCTTGTTTTTCGTGATGTAGGAAAAGACAAACGAGAGAAATCATCTATGAAGGTCAAAAATATCTACTACCACTAAAGGAGGTGTAGACAAGGGTCCACAAATGTCTGGTGCACTATCTCTAAAGGTGACTTGGCCCTTTGTGGAGATTTATTTTGAAAGGCTCTTGATGTCGCTTTAGTGAGGACACAAGATTCGCACCAAGGTAGGTGTTCAACCTTTGCAAGGCAAGGGTTCTATATAAAGCTCCTTAGACATTTGGATTAATTTTTGACTATTAGGATGACCAAGGCGACAATGCCAAAGCATGGTTTGGGTAGGTGTCAATTTGAATGGCAACATTAGCAATGGGTGGCTCCCACTTGTACGACAATCTATAGAGACCATCATCTAAAGTGCCTTGTATAGTTTCTATCTCACTTATGAAAGAGAGAAGACAACTATCGCATAAAGGATCACCGCAGAGTGTGTTCTTGACAAAGACTTGCAACCGATACTAGATTCTTGCACATTGAAGGAACATGGAGGACTTGATGAAGATGAAGAACCCCGAATCACACTTGAATACAACGAACCGACACCCAATGGGTAGGTTGTGATCATCCCGTGAGGATCGATGTCCTGTGGGTCATGAGTAAGACTCAAAAGAGTTGTAACAAATATGTGAAGTAGCTCCACGCCTAAGTACCATGAGGTATTGGAGGGCTTGGAAGAAGCCAAGCACAAGTGAGCAGGAGTTGAGGAAGATTGTTTTCAACAATGTTAGCTCGTGGGGCCTCCTCCGAGGTTCCCCATTCTTCTTCTTACGACAATCCTTTTCCATGTGATTTGGGATTCGCACCAATTACATATAATCCCGCTTCTTGTTACCTCTCAGTGTTGAAGAAGATGCCTCCATCATGGAAAGTATGGGGTCGGAAAGTAGAACCTCGGCCTCGCCTCGCCCTTCCTCTACCCCTTGTGAATACATCACCTGGTTTGTTGGCTGGAGTGATGACGCTGCTTGCCTCCTCCTCGTAGCAATGCTCCAATAAGTTCGAAACACCGATGTCCGCTCTTCATTTGGATCTTCATCGCTTTTCCGACATTGCTAATCACCGCATTTTGAGTTGTAATGAAAGCCCTATAAGAAGGTGGCAATGAAGATAAGAGAATGACGTAAGCCTCCATCTCGAGATAGGTACGCCATTGAAGATTCCAAATGGGATCGTGCCAATAAAATGCATTAACATGATGTTCGATGGTGTCGGACTCCTTCATTGAGAGGTTGCGGAAGTTACGTGAAGTGCAACAATACTCATTACATCTCGAGATGAATATAATTGAGCAAGGTGAGTCCACATATCCTTGAGGTCTTTGCAGCGACATGTCTCACCATATGTTGAGAAAGTCCACGACCAATAAATCTTGTGCCTTCTCGCCTCAAGGCCCTGTGAAGGTTGAAGTTCACGCTCAAATCGCGTTGGTCTTGAATTGATCCATCGAATAGCCCCAAAGGTCTCTTTGCCGCAAAGCTCCTCCTCATTCTCAATGACCGATGTCATAGTCTTTCCATTGAATCGCTCTTTCTCTTTGAAGTCACTATAATGATAATGCAAGGAGGTGTTAGTGTGATCTACCTTTGGGGATTAGTGGCTTGTTTGGTCCTCATTGATCACTCCACCATTGTAGTTGATTTAGAGAACTAAATTGCCGAGGAAGCGCCTTCATCGCCTTCCGCTCATAACTAGATGAAGGTGATGCATCGCTACTTGATTGCTTGCGAGAAATCATATCAATTAAAATGGACAACTTTGATCTAAAATCTAGGATTTGACTCATAAAGTCATGGAATTCGAGTTTATAAGGAAATAACTCTACAAATAGATTTAGGAGGTTGTCCAAATTAATTATATGTTAGCAAGAGAATAAGGTAAGATCTAGATCTGAATGTTTAATTTATCAAATATTCTAGAAAGATCACAAACTTCGTGTTTTAAAAGTTCTATGTGATTATTAAGAGAATTTTGATAATGATGGATTTCTGATCTAATTTTTGCAACTACTTCAGATGTGGTATTGAGCTGCAAATTTGTAGATGAGGAGGAAGAAACAGTAGGGCCAGCACGCAAGTTGGGTACGTGATTAAGGGCTAATTCAATAGCTTTTACCTGAATAAGGTTGAAAACTTTTAGCAAACTACGTCTATAGAGTTTGATTAATTCCCCTTGATCAGATTGTGAAATTAAAATAGAGGCAATAAAATTAGAGATGTAAATAGAGGTTCTATCAATTATGTCAAGTTCTCTATTACATCTAACCTGGCGCGATGGTGCGTGGGGGTCTCCTTGAGCTCGTGATGTGGCGGCGCCTTTGTGGAACGCAAAAGTTTGGGCAACTAGCTTAAATGAGTTCGTTTTGAAACAGGCCCACACTCTTTTGCTAGAAATGGTTTGGTGAAGACATGCAAGGAAATTTTTGCTCCTTTTGAGCGGAGTTGTAGGACCATGTCGGAAGGCAAAGAGGATATGCAGGAAAAGAAACGGGTCAAAACGACCCACCGGTGAGGAGAAAGGTAACTACATGAGTGGTAGGAGGTGTCCTACCACCGTAGGAGAAACTCCTACCATGGTAGACGAGGGTAGGAGAGATCCTACCACCGTAGGAGAATGACCCCGCTAGTGTTTTGATCACCTACCAGGGAATAGCTCCTACCATGGTAGGAGAGGGTAGGAAGGTATCCCACCAGAGAAACTCCTACCGTGGTAGGAGAAAGGGAAAACGCCTACCATGGTAGGAGGATGTCCTACCAGTAGGAGATAGGTTTCTAAGGAAGGTAGCTTATGTTTTAGGCAGGATAGGCTTGCTATATATAGAGTCTTTTAGTGGACTAGATAAATAGGCCAAAATAGGTAATTAAGAAATTAGAGGCTAATTTTCAGTAATTAGAAATTAGAAAATAGGGAAATGGTATTTTAGTATAAGGAAATTAGGAAACTAACATCAATGGTGAGAAAGGGGCCACGTGGCACACATCCAAGGGCAGGATAGAATGGTAGTTACTTTTCTAACCCTTGGGTGACTTATAAAAGTGGTTGCAGTGCCCGCAGGAGGCCACAACTCGTAAACTTGAAGAGACGGCCTCACAGCAGAAGGCGCCCGCCACACCTCAAGCTGCCCAAGGCCCCATACAGCACCGCATACACGCCACCGTGTTGAGGAGGAGAAGGAGGGCGCAAGCTCAAGAAGGAGGCGAAATCCGCCAGCGCCAAGAGAGGAAGAAGGAGGAAAAGAGGAAGAAGAGAAGGGAGAAGAAGGTTGGGGCAACCCAACACTTGCCAAGCTCGTGAGGGTGCCTAGGAGGGTGGAGCGTGGCAAGATTGCTAGGAAACCGTGCAGAAGGGCTCCTAAATTGTCGGTGTGTAAGAGTCCGGGGGAATTTTGGTGAGCTTTCTGCAGGAGAAATTGGGGTTTTTGAGGGACCAAGGTGTAAGGACTGCAGGAGGAGAGCAAGGGCAAGGACCTTTGAGCTGTGAGCAAGAGCAAATCAGAGGAGGAGAAACGTTTGCA